>CAUYPK010038140.1:0-67730 GCA_963574355.1 Loris lydekkerianus
AGGTAGATGTCTGGAACAGAATAGAGAACCAAGAGATGACAGGTTGTTTCCTTGTGTTTCTGGGTGATAAATGGAAGCTTTTCTCCTCCCTAGATCCCAAACTTAGGATAGATATTTGCTTTTTTAATTTAGCCTCACCAAAAGTCCTATTAGGAAAGGACTAGAGAGGTGGGCGCCTAGCCAAGAGGCCTTCCTGACCCCTGTCGCACGCAGTTCCTGTGTGATCAGGTGGCTCTGTGCCTGTGTGCGCTCACTGGGTGCAGCCTGTTGTGCTTCCTGGGTAAGTGCAGAATGGTGCAGGCCATGGCGTCAACCCCTACCTAACTTCCTTTTTAAAAGCAGCAGGATTTGGAAGAGAAGCTGAGCTATCTGCTCAGTAAGGAACTCAGGGGAGCTTAGGATTTGCTGTCAGAAAAAAAGAATGGCTACAGGCTGTGTCTGTGGAGATCTGTCATCTTTGTGTCCTCTTGTCCCTTCCTGCTGGGGCTTGCAGGCTGAGGCGGGTGACAAGGCTGGGGACAGGGTCACAAATATGCTTAGGCCTACGGTCTAAAGAGGGATAAGCACACAGACATGTGAAATGCTTCTGCAGCCCTGCAGGGCTGGTTAAACAATGATGTCCCCAAATAATTCCTGCTGCCCCCACAGGCGCCCACCTCAGCCAGCTGAGCCTCTACACTGACCACTAGACATGTCCCCCCAAACTGAGCTCCCCTGGTCACCAGCCAAGCAGCCCTAGGCTGTGCCGAGCTGCAGGTGTGGCTGGTAGTCTTAGCATGCAGGGTCCTGAGCCAGAGAAGCTGCTCAGAGCATATCTGCTGGGCTTAGGGCGAATTCAAGGTGGCACTGATGAGGAGCAGGCAGGCAAGTGTCCTGCAGGGGTCCCAGCTCCCCTTTCTCAGGAGGGCTTAGCACTACACACACTTGGCTATCTACACCTCCAGACAAAGTGCTGAGAGGACATAATGGGGCCCCAAGTCTGCCAACTCACGGTCTATAAACTTGCTGGTGTGTACGGAGACCAGCTGGGATCTCCACAGAGGGCAAATAGTTTGGATTTTTAAAAATGATTTGCTTGTTGATTCTTCAGTGATGTCAGAGAGGGGGCCCCTGGGCCATGGCGGGTCCTAGAACAACAGCTGCCCACAGCAGGGTCCCCTGGGAGCTGGTATGAGACACAGTCCCAGGCCCACCATAGCCGCTGCCAGAACCTGCCCGGTAACAAGCCCCAGTGATGTGTTGCATATTCTCTGAGCAGCCCTGTGTCAGAGCAGCTGGCAGTGGCACTGGGGGAGGCCAGGGCTCACGCCTGAGTGGTAGCTCTTGCTATTCCTCCACTCAGTAGAGCACCACGTACCCACAGGATGGAAACTGTCAGAGCACTGGCAGTAACAGGGTGGACTTCTCCAAAGGGCCAGTCCACTCTGGACCTGACTCAGGGATCTCAGCCACTGACGGTAGAAAACCTGAGGACAATGGAACGACAGGGTGGGACACTGCAACAACTCAGCACCTTTCTCAGGTGACTCTGCGGGCCCCGATAGCTGCTCATAAGGATGGATTCTTACTAACCCATGTCCCAGGTGACAGAGGCCCCAGCCAGCACAGTGTAGTGGGGCCTGTGTATTCCAACCTGGGGTCAGCACCTGGTGCCCCTGTTATCACATCCTTATGTCAATCTTGTGAGAGGGACATCCCCACTTAGTACAATGAGGAGACTGAGGTACAGAGATCTCAGGTGACTTTCTCAGGAGTGAAGACTTGTAATGAAATCCAAGTCTGACGCTGAGCCCTTTCCTCCCATCTGGATTGCCAGGCTACCACATCATTTGGGGACGTGCAGGGAAAAAGAAAGCAGAAAGCTTTGGTTGCCCCAAGTGCATCTTGCTGTTTAATCTGATTTGAAAAATAATCAAAGGAAGGCTGGGCACAGTGGCTCACACCTGTACTCCCAGCACTCTGGGAGGCTGAGGCGGGTGGATTGCCTGAGCTCAGGAGTTGGAAACCAGTCTGAGCCAGAGTGAGACCCTGCCTCTAAAAATAGCTGGGTGTTGTGGCGGGTGCCTGTAGTCCCAGCTACCAGGGAGCCTGAGGGAAGAGAATCACTTGAGCTCAAGAGTTTGAGGTTGCTGTGAGCTGTGACACGACGGTGGCACTCCACCCAGGACAACAGAGTGACACTCGGTCTCAAAAAAAAAAAAAAAAAAAAAAAAAAGAAAGAAATAAAAGAAAAAGAAAAATGGCCAAAGGATTTTTCACCCCCCTTTGCTGGGCTCCAGGACACCTAGACGCTGCACAGCCATGGAGTGCAGGCTCCAATGAGATAGGCCACCCAATGGCAGGGCGGACCTGAGGGCCAAGGACTATCCTTTTTGACTCCCGTCTCACTACTCAGCAAGCCCAGAAACTAGAGAGATTAAATTCCATTTTAAAAGTAATTATGTGTCACTTTTCCATTTCTCTTCAGGATTATTAGAGGGGCTGTGTCACACGTAGGCCAACACCACAGGGCATTTGCAATGTGCTTCGAGGAGGCTTGGTGGGAACCACTGGGCACTCCGTGGGGCAGATGAGATAACTTGTCTCACTCAGGCAGTGACATTCCAGGCCAGGGCCCATAGCTCAGTAATTCTCAAACCCATTAAAAGGCTGATTTGGGCAGGGCCCAGCAGTGTGACCTGACACCCCCCACCCAGGCAGGTGAAGGAGAATCACTGCCCTGCAACACTCAGCTCCCCGCCCCCACCATGCCCAGAAGCTGCCTTACATCTCAGTGAGGGTCAGCTTGTTTTCACATGTCCTTATGTCCTTATGTTCCCCCTCCGCCCCCATTTGTGACTGAGGCTAGACAAGCAAACTGCACAGATGCCAGGGCACGGACTTCTACCAGGGGCTGTAGCACAGAGCTCTGGCACCCTGGCCCATCTTCTGTTGAGGTGGCCTGGTGCCAAGTCAGGGGTCCCCCATGTCTCTTCCACACGCATCTGCAGCACCTGTGGCCAGGCGCCCTTAGCAAGTCTCCATGGCAGCAGCTGTAGAGTCCACCACTCACTATGCTGAGTACCAGGGTGTTCAGTTTCCTTGGTGAGGACCCAGGTAAATCAAATAAAAACAGGTGGCAGGAGAAGGTGCTGTCAGCCACAACCATGGCCTAGGGAGGGCAGGGCCCACTGGATCTGGGTAGCCAGTAACCCCAGGGGCCTGGAGACCTGAGGTTTCCCTGAGTACCTAGCTTTCCTGGGCTGGGGCTGCTGATGCCAGTCCAGTGAGCTTGTGTCTCTGTGACTCCTTGGGGACTGTGGTCACAGCCAGCCTTTCCAGAGACAATGCCTGGGGTAAAACGGTCTCTGGATTGATGCCAGGTGGTGGTGCACACCTATATCCCAGCTACTTAGGAGGCTGAAGCAGGAGGATTGCTTGAGCCCAGGAGTTGGAGACCCAAAAAAACAAAACAAAACAAAACAAAAATCTCTGGATTCAGACCAGCACGGAAGAGGTTCAGGCTGTGAGGTGGAGTATCATTCTCTTTCTGCTGTTCACACTGAGGTCTTGGCTCAGGCAGGGTTCTACCCACCCTGTCAAACCATAAGGCTGAGCTGGTAGCATCCTCCCCATTTCCCAGATGGGCAAACAGAGGCCTAGGGACTTACTCAAGGGGACTCTGCTATCTCCCTGGGGCCTTAGTGGGAGCTGTTTTTCCAGGAGCAATTAAGGGCTGGGTGGAGAGGGATGGGCTAATTTGTAAAATCTTCAGTATTCAGGGGACTTGGCTTGCCTTCTGTAGCTGAGGGACATTGCTGGACTGAGAAACATCCCTATCCCCATGTGATAGCTTTCAAATGCAGGGGCCCTTGGCAGGGTAGGAGTTTTTGACTTCCGTGTCTCACTACTCGGCAAGCCTAGAAACTGAAGAGATTTCTGGGAGGGTGTGGTGGTGGTGATGGTGTGTAACTCTTTTCTAAGTTTTATAGGCAAAGAGCCTTTTCTAAAAATGTGAAGCATCTGCCTAAGCCTTCACCCCAGAACAATCTGGCACGGACTCCTGTGGGGGCACATTAGGGGGGCAGCTAACTTCACCATAGGACAGGCTGGAGCCCACAGGCTGCTTCTAACAGTGAATTAATTGGCATCTGGATGGGGTCCCTAAGCCACTTGCCAGAGGTGTGGCAGGGGGAAGGAGCTGCTCCTCCCTGAATGTCTGTTTTAAGGTGTGGGCCCTTATTCTGTTCTCCCCTACAAGATCCTCCTGGAAACCACAAACCCAAGAGACACCGCAGGGCATTGTCCCTCTGAAGCAGAGGTACTCAGCTGTCCTCACGGCTGCCCACCAAAGTCACATGAAAGGAGACCAGGAAAGAAATAGCCCAAGGCAGGGTTGCAAACTTGAAAGCTATTCACAGGGCTTTAGTTGTGATGCTTCTGCATTTCCCTCAGCCTCACAACCGTCTAGCACTTGGACGTTCCCCCAGACTTACAGTTGCCTGGCACCTTGCAAGACACCTGTGCCTCTGTAATCTCACTGGGTTTTACAAGGACAACATGGGATGGAGAGGTCACAACAGAGGCTCGTAGGGGTAGTTGACCAGCACCAGTGCTCAGCCTCTGGCTAGAAGTTCAGCTACCGCAAAGCTGTCCCTGCACAGACTTGCTGCCTGACCAGATAGGCCATGGCCATTTCAACTTATGCCTTTACCGAAAAAGCAACCTTGCCCAGGTGTTAGGCCTGGCCCTTCTCTACCACCCCTGCAGTGACAGATGGCAATGTTGAACAAATGCCCTTCTGACAGAAGGACGGAGCACTCACATTCCTTGGTGTTGGGGGGTGCCAGGAGGCAGGAGTAGCAGACCATGCCGTAGATGTTCCTGGGCCTGTGCTCCAGCATGTAGTAGCTGCAGGGACAAGACAGGGCAGATGGTGAGCTGAGGTCCACGCAAGGGCTGACCCACACATTGTAGCTGCAGGGGGATAGGACATGGTAGAGACAGGTGAGCCAAGCGCCAAGCAAGGGCTGTGAACCAGGCTCCATGCAAGGGCTGGCCCCCATGTAGCTGCAAGGGGACAGGAGATGGAAGAGATAGGTGAGCCAGGCTCCATGCGAGGGCTGACCTAGAGAGCTCTGGGAGCAAGGCCATGATCAAAGTTGGGCAGGAGATGGACACCGTTGATCAGGAACCCTGCCCAGCCAGCAGCCCATTTTGTCCACTGGGTTTCCTTAGGGTTTTCAGTATGTCTTAAAATGGAATATTCCTTTTCCAATATTGGGTCAGTCTGAGCTTTTCTTTTATCCCTTCACTTCTGGACTTTTTTTCTTTTATCCCTTCGCCAGTGGACTATTTTATGTGTGTGCACCGCTGTGTCCCAGCAACATCATCCATGAAATATTTGCATGCCTACCATGCAGAGGCCTGTTTAGCTCTCTGGGGTCTTACCAATAAGGGGCTGGACCCTCCTTGAAGAAGGAATATTCTCTTGATGAGTGGGATGTTCAGTCGCCTGGTGGGACTATTGGTAAAAGTGTCTCTGTGTTTCCCTGGGACACCTGGGACTTCCAGGCTACCTGGATGGCTGCTGAATGCCAATGAATGGAGCTGTCCACCAGAGTGTGGCTGCTATGTCCAGAGAGGCCCACACAGGTGGTCTTAACCACAGTCCGCAGCACAGCCAAGTCCTAATTGCTCCGTCCCCAGGAAGCAATTGGCCAAAGACACCTGTACACTTGCAGACATTTCCACTGGGGGTGTTCACCCTTAAAGGAAGGGACAAACCACCCACAGTGACACTATATAATGGGCTCAGTGCCAGCTCACAGGTGTCTGCCGTGTGCCCTGGAGCCGTCCACCTCTTGGGCACAGCTCGGCTCCCCACCAGCTCTGCTTCTTACCTTGGCCTGTGACTGTTTTCTATAAGCAAACAGCAGTGGGCATGGAGTCATTTATCACAATGCGAGAAGTTGATTAAATAAAGGGAGTGGGTGCCAGTGCTTGTTACTATTCACAAGACAAGAAATCCCTCTCCACTACTGGATTTTTCTGTGGTTGTTCTTTAATCTCTTTTTTATTAACTGTATCACGACGGCCTCCACTTATGGCAGAGGTCAGTGATCGCTGGCATGGAAAGTTGGGCAGGGCTCTTTGGACTCCAGCCTTCATGAGCTGGGACCATCACCAGTAACATTAGGATCATCCATCCTCAAAGCCTTTTATCCCCGGATCCCTGTGTATCTTGTAAACGTTAATTAACCAATCTCAAAACAGCACTCAGAGAAGCCACACAGCCAGCTTTACAGTTAAGCCTTTTGGAAAAAGCCTCCTCAAACAAGCCTCTGCCCCTTCCTGGGGCGGATGGCAGGTGTTTCCACACAGCCTCACAAGGTTACAGAGGGAGGTGCCTGCTTGTGGCTTTCTGATATTCAGGGCCAACGTTTCCGTCTGGGACATATCTCAGGCTAGAAGGCTGCTACATCCTTCTCCTCCTCCTCCCTCCATCACATTCTGGCTCTGCCTAGGTGACCACCTCTGTCCCTGGACTTGGGGCCCTTGAGGGGAAGCCTGGATCATATCTGTATTCTTAGCAGTTCCTCCTAAGTGCTGAGGAAGGAAGATTCCCTGCAGACACTGGTTGGACATGAGCGCGCACTCTTTGATAGCTCAGCTGGTAGCGTGGAAGGCTGTAGACAGGACACTGTGAGTAAGTTCTTCACAGGAATTTGAAGTGCTGAGATGGCCAGAGGCCCTGAGAGCATCATTGCCATCCTGATTAGCACCCTGGATGGCAGGCTTGGCTCCATCATAGATGACACTCCAAAGCCATGCCAATGGTGGAACACCTGGGCTTTTGAATGGGTGCCTGCTGGGGCACCACACTCTGAGCACCAAGGAGGTGGTGGCTGTGTCCTGGGGCTTTGTCTGTGGTCTTTCCTCAACACCCAAATGTCTTCTGCTGCAGGCCACTGCGGGCATCCATGAGAGTCTCTTTCTAACTCCCTAGGGACCTGGGTGCTGCAGCTCCACACTTCTGCCCTAACTGTGTCTGTGGGCCATGCCATGCCAGGCACCAAGTGGCTTAGTGGAGGAATCATACGGAAAGGTGCTTTTCAAAACATGTTGGCTCCAGGAGGCTGTTAAGAGTTTACCCTCTCTGCCCGCGTGAATGTTTAGCGTCTCCCAACAGGGACAAGCCCCTTTGCCTGGCATGTTCTGCACGGAACACTTTTAAATGCTAGGGTGTTACTCTCAAGGCCTCCCCGAGCTTCTCATGGTGGGGTGTGTGCTTGTGTCACCTGTGCTGAGCTGCATAGGAACGGAGCATGCTCCACCTTCTGTGCAACACCCTCACCAACCGGAAGCTGGAGTTCACATAGTGGTCTGCAGTCCCCACACGGAGTTATGCCCCTTCGTCTCTCTTTTTTTTTCTTTCCCTTCCATCTTTCTGTAAAGGTCTAATTTCCTACTCTTTGATCCATATTTTGAGTGTTCACTAGATCTCTCTTTTTTCTCCCCATTCTTTGTGGGTTAAACTATACGGCCCAATGATTGACAAGAGTTAGTTTGAGGCATTGAGGATTTTCCACTTAGGGATTGATTTCCTCCAACTCAGTAAACATGTGTAGAATTTCCCAGAGATTTCCTTTTCTCAGGACTGCTAAGTCTGTGATGGGCACTGCTGGGTCCTCAGATGCTTCCTTTTCTACTGGCACGTGGATGTCTTCCTTCAGCCCTGCCTGTGCTGTGGAGGGACTTCTTCAGGGACCGAGTAAGGAAATCTGTCCTCTGCTCTCTTCCTGTCACCTGTTTCTCTTCCAGGGGCCTCCCACACAACCTTTCTGCACAGCAAGTTGCAGGGTGCTGGAAAGGTTCTTCCAAGTGGCTCTCGGCTTCCTTCCAGCTGGGCATCAGGGAGACCCAGCCAGACCACGGGGAGGACAGAGCCGGAGCGGGCCGGGATGGAGGAGTCTGCATCCATCTCCTGAAAATCATAAGGATGCAGGAATGAACACAGCCTTTCATCCAGCTAACCTCGCCACCTTGCCAAGACTCCTTGTTACCCTGTTGTCACAAGGCGTTGAGATCCTCATTTTATTCTTCAAATCTAGAACATGGAACAGGAAGCAGGTGCCCACAGGGACCCACCTGGAAAAGCCTGAGGTGAGGCAGGGGGCCTGACACGTTGGTGGCCTTGGTGGAATCAGAATGGAAACTGCTCACACTACTTTCTCACTGTGGAATGACAGGAGGCTCTGGGACACGTGCTGAGATATGTTTCCCTGCACAGGATCCCCCACGTGCTTCGGGGTGACACCAGGTCCCGCTGAAACCTGGGTGCTAAAAGTGGTGTGGACTGAGCAGACCGCAGCTCCCAGGCAGAAGGCCGAGAGCTACTTGGATTCCAGGGCTGGGAAGAACCTTCCAGCAGCTAGGGCAGCAGGGCAGCAGCCCTCATCCCTTCATCATAACGGTCGAATCCTTCTGCCTTTCTGGTGTTAAGTCTTTAGTGTTAAGACTCTTTCTGGTACATTTAACAGGACAAATCACTCTTTCTTGCCATAGCACCAGCCTTTCTCGTGACCACGCAGCCCCTGCGCAGGGGACAGGGTTTTCACTGCAGCAGCCAAGCTTGTCCTTCTCACTGGTCCTATGTAAAAACAGAAGAGCTGCTCCACGCACATACTCACTGCCCCTCTCAGATCATCTGGGACAAAATCATGGCTGAATTTCACAGATTATTGAGGGCTGCATTCTGGGGTCTGAACTGTGGCCTGTTTGGAGCCAGCAGTGCTGCGTGGTGGGCTCTGTGGTGTGGTCTACTCTTCCTCACTCCATAAAGCTGCCACATGGAGCCTTGTGGACCAGGGGCTCTGGGTTCTGTGAGTGTGCAGGTGATTTCCATGTCCTGGCCTTTGGTCTGTGTCTCACCCAGAGCTGCACGCCTCTTTATCCATCTCTATGTTTGCTACCTTGGTCTTGGTGTCCCGTATCAGCAAATGGCACCACATCCATGCAGCCAGCCAGGGAATGGCTGAGAGTCCCCTTCTGAGCCTCTGTCCCTGACCTGTGCTGCCAGGTTGTAGCTCAGGCCAGTCCATCTGCCCAGGCGCTCTCAGGCTCTTCCTCCCCTCTGCCCCCAATGCCTCTGCTCCAGGCCTCCCTCCATCCCACAGAAACCCTGTCCTCAGCCTTCAGGGTCTTCCCTACTCAGCTGCTGCCTTCACTGCTGCCAAGGGGACTGTCCTAACACATAATCTGTCACGTACTACCCAGGCTGGTAGTCTGCGTGGGCACCGCATGGGCTTCAAGCTGAAGGCTTAGTCTTCAGCAGTGGCTTCCAGAGCCCCGTCCATTGGCCCCTACCCAGCTGTCTGGCTGGTCCATACACACCTTCCACTCCAGCCACAGAGACCCAATCATGGCTCCAGGTGCTGTCCCGCTGCTCAGTCCTCTGAGCTCCGGTGTCAGCTCCTCCTCTGTCCTACTTTTAGCCTAGCCACCTCCCACCCATCCCAGTGTCACCTTCAGAGGTTTTCTAAGACCCCTGATGACCCCATCTCCTCAACCATGAGGCAAGAAGGCCTTCTTCGCTTCTAGAATGAGGGGTGTGTCTCACTGCCTTGTGCTGTGGCCACTGATTTCCTCATCTCACGCCTCTACCTACAAGAAAGGAACCTGGCCCCTCCTCCTTGTCTCACTAGCACCTGCCTGGCAGGCTCTTGGTCCCTGGGCTTAGGAGAATAAATACTGGAGCTGTTACAGTAGGTTACAAATGTCCGGTCAAGTGCTCAAACCCAAAGGCTCTTAAAATAGGTTTTGTACAGAGGTTCTTTTGTTCTGAGTAAGTGTGGCAAGGTCTGCATACTTTTCTAGAGTTAATCCATAGAAGCTCCGCATTACTTTCATGAATCATGCATGACTAAAATCCAAAAAGTCAATCAATCAATCACATAAAGTTTTAGGAAGCATATAAGTCATCAGAGACTGACCTAGCCATGTACTGTCAAGATCCCATTGAGCTTCATTCAGAGTCCCGCATGGTGTCTGTGTAGAGCAGCCCAGCAGCAGGTGCTGGTGTAGTGGGCGCAGGCTGGGGAGCTCTTTTAGGTGGAGCCCCTCCCCCAACACAAAGGCGCATAGGTGAATTAAAGATGACCCAGCTGTGGAGTTTTCTATCTTCCCTGGTACAGTTATCTGCTTTTTTTTTCCATGTTAGAAATGTAGTTTCTACAATTAGATTCTCCTGCTTCATATACTCATTTGAGAAACATGTTTGAATCACAGTTTCTGTCAGGAAAGTTGGTGGGGGCTTGTCCAGAAGATATCTGGACATGTGGTCTGAAGCTCAGGAAGTAGGAAAAGTGGGGAATCTGGGGGTGGAAGATAATCACCTGCACAGATGGAAACCATGGAAATGGAGCTTCTTAGTAACAAATTGGAATGGAGGTTATTTTCAGCAAGTTTAAAATATCTCCTCATTTTGAAGAGTTATTCATATTTTATCTATTCCTCTCCTCTCTTCTCTCCTCCCTGTCCCCTCAACTCCTCTCCCCCTTTTTTTTTTTTTTTTTTTTGGACAGTCTCACTCTGTTGCTCCAGGCGAGAGTGCCATGGCATCAGCCTAGCTCACAGCAACATAAAACTCCCAGGTTCAAGTAATCCTTTTGCCTCAGCCTCCCAAGTAGCTGGGACTACAGGTGCCCACCACAATGTCAAGCTAAATTTTCTATTTTTAGTAGAGATGGGGTCTTGTTCTTGCTCAGGCTGATCTTGAACTTCTGAGCTCAAGGGATCCTCCCACCTCTGCCTCCCGGAGTGCTAGGATTACATGTATGAGCCACAGTGCTCAGCATTATCTATTTCTAAATTAGTTAGTATTTCTGACCTTTTTGAAACTTTTTTCTAACACATTAATGCTCAATGTTAACTTTCAGACATGTTGTTATTTTCTTCCTCCTCTTAATTAAATATAGAAGGCAAAGTGTGCATAAGCTGCATTGTGAAGTGCACCATACAATTCAAAACATCACTGCCACTGTGACCACTGACATCACCACCACCACCTGAAACTTTGTCATCACTGCCATCACCCCCACCACCTGCACCTGCATCACCTCTGCCATCATCTCCAAAACCTGAACCTGCATCAACTCTGCTATCACCCCGACCAACTGCACCTGCATCATCTCTGCCATCATACCCACTACCTGGACCTCCATCATCTCTGTTATCACCCCACCACCTGCACCTGTATCATCTCTGCCATCACCCCCACCACCTGCACCTGCATCATCTCTGCCATCATACCCACTACCTGGACCTGCATCATCTCTGTTATCACCTCCATCTCCTGCATCTTCATCATCTCTGCTGCCACCCCGACCACCTGCATGTGTATCACCTCTGCCATCACTTGTACTACCTGCATCTTCAGCATCTCTGCCATCACGCTCACCACCTCAACCTGCATCATAACTGCCATCGTCTCCACCACCTGCACCCACACTCTCCCAGCCGTCACCCCCACCACCATTACTTCCCTCCTCACCTTCACCACCTCCACCAGCTCTACCACCAGAACCTTCACCACTGCTTTTTTCTGGCGGCAGCCCTTGCAAAGCATTACATTTTGTGTCCACTAGAGGGAGGAAGCAGCAGCCTCTTGGTTACCATTTATCAGGTGGTCCCAGGCAGAAATTGCGCAAGTGTCCTGCCTGGGAAAAAGAATATTTTAACTTTCTGTCCTTTGGGAAAACTTTATTTTCACTTTGTTGTTTTTCTGAAGACTTTTGATATAAAACCAATTGTGCCTTCTGTGGTGAAATAGGCATTACGTGACTCACGCATTCCTATTAATAGATTTTTCTCCCTGGTATTTTGAGAATAGTAAAAATGCTATTTGTGTATGGAGTTTTAATTTTCTTTTCTCCAAGTATTTGACATGTGTTATCTCACTGTAAGTATTTGCCCAGTGTGTTACTTTTGAGTAGTCAGAAGATATCATGATGTTAAGATTCACTTAAGAGGCACAGATGCCCGGGTTGGTACAGCCACTGCAAGACAGAAGGAAGGGCCTGATGCTGCACTGAGGCCTGTGGGGACCACCACCCTGTTCCCAGGCTCCTGGCCTCTTGCCTCTCAGGGCTTTGAGTAGCAAGTAACCCAGGGCTTGCCAGTAGTGACTGTGCTTACCCCGGGAGGCAAGGCCCACACTCAGCGTCATTTTCCATGTCCCCTGGCGTCAGAATGGTGGCACGGAAGAAGCCCTCACAGTCTTTGTGACGCCTGCATATCTGGTAGCCTCCTTTGGAAAACTTCTCCGCTGGGCAGGGGACGCATCCATAGTCCTCATCTTTGGTGCCATAGCCGCAGGACTGGCCAGGGAGGAGGACAGAGGAGATAGGTAAGTGCAGTGGCTGGACCACAAAAACTCAGCCCTGAGTTCCTTGCACAGTGACAGACTGCGGGTTCTAGGAGCTACTCTTTTTTGTTGTTGTTGTGGTTAAATCATAGCTGTGTTAGGAGCTACTCTTGCCAGGCCTCAGCTTCCTGACTTGTCGAATTGCAAAGCCCCCAGTAACCAGCTCCTGCTCTGGCCTTGTGCCTCTCCCCACGCTCTTAGGCTCCCAAAGCTGCCCCTCTTCCGAGGCTCCTTGGAATGAATTCAGTGAGCTTCTGGAATGCCCTGTCAATAGACACAGCCTTTAGCGTCTGACTTTTTTCAGCTCTCTATAAGAACCCCAAATCCTGAAACCCTGGAGTTTTCTCTTCACACTGAACAGAACATCACAGTTGAGCTTCACAGAGAAAGGAGAGGCAGCACTGAGGAGAAAACCACTGAAGAACTCCTCTTGAAAAACATTTCAATCAGGCTTCCAATTCAGATGACCTGATGCTAATTTCAACAAGGTAGAATAGGAAAGCAATTCTCTAAAAAAAATGAAAAAGAACTGAAAAAATGTGTTTACAAATGCTTAGCCGTGCCCCTCAGCTGGCAAGCACTGATCCTGGGCTCTCGCCATTCAGTCTCCATGTCCAGTAAGCACTGATGACCGACATGATTTACTGTGGTGCCCCCTACAGCAACATGAGCTTAGGGGGGCAGGCGGACTCCTCTGAGCACTCTCTGGCTCCAGGAGGCCTGAGGCATGGCTGGTTGGGAAGCAGGATCCTTACCATGTAGGGCTCCTCCCCTGGGCCGCACTGGGGACAATCATGGCACAGCCCCGTGGTCTGATTATAGTACTCGTTCTCGCCACAGTTTGAGTACTCCGCTTTGGCCAAGCACATCAGGGACACCTGCCATGAAAATGAAGGTCATTTTGGTCTTCGTGCCTTCTTGAAAACACACATAGTTACTTGGGGTCAGCTCCCAGAGAGCCCAGGCTGACTTAGGGAGATGTGCCCAGGCTGGCAGGGCTCTGCTGGGGGCTCAGGTGGGGACGGTCCTGGTCAGCAAGTGTCACAGGTCCTAAGTCTCACTGACTCCTAGCTAATCACCTGGCATGACCACCTCCTGCCTCCCTTACCCAGAAGCACCTCCTCCTCACCCCTGCTATCCAAGCTCCATCCCATCGGCAAGGCCTCTTGTAGACAGATCCTCTTCATCCACTCAACTGCCAAGGCCATGGAAGCAAGGCCTGCCAGCTTCTAAAATAGTAGGCTCCTCTGAACTCCTAGGAGGGAGGGCTGGATCTTCTGGATCTTTCTCAGCTACATGGCCCATAAGCAAGGGCCCATCCCACAGACATTGGGCTGTGTATATCACAATGCAAATAAACACTCAAGGCCATTTCTATCTACCAGACACTACACAGGGAGCTATCACCTAAATAAATCTCATTTGTGTCTGAGGCTGCTCAGTGCTTGGTCTCATCTCACCCTCAGAATGACCCTGGGAAGGAGGCACCAGGATCATTATTCCCATTTTACAGCTGAGACTGAAGAGGCTATGGAACCAGTCAGACCACTAGCAGGGTGAGGGCACATGTGGGTGAGGTGCTAAGACCCACTTACCACCAGGACAGGGAGCCAGGGTGTCCAGTTACAGTCCCCCACACAGGCCATTCTCTTCCAAGTGGTCACCTGAAAGACACACCTTGTCAGCACTGGCTGGGCATTGGGAGTGGCCCCCACAATCTGGGGTCCAGCCTCTTCCACTGTACCCCACTGCATATAAGGTAGCAAACAGCATGAAAAATGAATACATCCTAAGAAAAGGCAGATTGTGAGCTAAGGCTGTATCCATGTCCCTTAGGCTGACTCCAGGCCTTCACCAGCATCACAACCACATCCAGGAAAGAGCCCTGGGAGAAAGAACTGGCATATGTGGAGGGCTTGGTGTTGAACCCTGTGGTCAGTGACTGACACTTCACCTGCCCTGAAGGTGTGCAGGAACTTGGCCTCACAACAGCCTTAAACAGGGGAGCTCCAGGCTGGTCTTGGTCTTTAGGCTTCAGAGCACAGGAGGACCCCAGAGAGACAGCCAGGAACCCGCATCTGCTCCACCCACCCACAGAAGCTCTCCCAGCCCTACCTCTCTCCTCTCTGTTGAGAATGGCACAGCCACCAAAGTAGATAAGAGGATGTATGAATCCAACTCCCCAAATTTACAGTTGAGACAATTGAAGTCCAGACTTGGCCAAGGTCACATAGCTACTTAATGGACAGAGGATAGCTGCCACCCAGATGTTAAGATGCTTCTCAAGAATGACATTAATGTCCTCCTTAGAGGGAGGAGGTGTTGTTTTTTCCCATTTTCACTCTGAATGGAAAACCTGTGTTTCTGACTCAAAGAAATTGGACCTAGGAGTCTGATACTACTTAACTTGGCTATACAAAGATAGATGATGTGCTCATGTGGACACCCACGTCCCCTAGTTGCCACGCTTTGCATCATTATTGTTTGGCTCTGACAATGACAAACAGCATGCTGCTGTTTTAAGTACCTCTTCTGGAGGTTGGATTGTGCAAGGAATCTTCCAGAATCAAATACTGACTCAGACTAGAAGTTCAGCTGGGGATCCCTGCCAAGAACTTTCACTAGTAGAATCCCTTCGTCTTTAGCAAGCCATCTCTGGTCACGACAAGCAGTCATTTCTAATATCACATACAAAAATAGCATGATGGAAATACACCATGATGGAGGGAACATTTTCCTTTTTTCTTTTCTCCTTTCTCTGTGTCAGCCCCCCATCTCCCTCATTTCTTTCCTTTCTTTTGAAAAGACCTACAACATCCCAAATGATTCAGGGAGAAAAGAAGCTGAAAGACTATTGGAAATCAAGAAATTAGTTTGGACAACACAGGGGCAGCTGAATGTTGCTGGGAATGGCCAAGAGCAGGCAGGTAACCAGGAACTACCTGGGGAGCTGGTCAAGGGGGCAAACTGAGGGTGGACACACACACACACAATTTTCTTTTCCAAATCCCCCAGGACTCAAGGCCTCACTCAGGGAGATTTTTGGAAGCAGAGTGCACATTTAGGAGAAACACTCAATACGTGAACACACAGGGAGAGTCTGGTGAGGGTTAGTATCTGCTGTGCTTCCTGAGGACCCCAAGGGTACACCTGTACTGCCATCTCTCTTGCCGTCCCATGAGAGGAACAGCAAGTGCCCTGGCTCTTGTCACAGGAGAGTGGATAAGATATAGGTGGGGCCTGCAGATATTATGCTTGTTTACCATTGCAACAAACAAAATACCAACAAAATGTCCCAAAAAACGGCAGTCCCCTGAAATACTGTGTAGGGCTCTACCATCTGTTGTTGAGTGAAAAAGAAATTATACAGATTTGGTTCTCAGTTTGACTGTTAGTGTATACGAAAGCTACTGATTTGTGTATATTGATTTTGTAACCTGAAACTTTGCTGAATTTGTTTATCAATTCCAGGAGTCTTGTGGTCGAATTTTTGGTGTTATCTAGATATGAAATCAGATTGTCAGCAAAGAGTGATAGTTTGACCTCTTCTTTCCCCATTTGGATGCCCTTGATTTCCCTTTCTTGTCTGATTGCTCTGCCTAGGACTTCCACCACTATGTTGAACCGAAGTGGAGATAGTGGGCAACCTTGTCTGGTTCCAGTTCTAAATGGGAATGCTTTCAATTTGTCCCAATTCAATACAATGTGGGTTATGAGTTTGTCATAGATGGTTTTTATCTTTTTGATAGCCTATTTTATTATCAAAAGAAGGATGCTGAATTTTGTCAAATGCTTTTTCTGAATCTATTGAGAGGATCAATCATATGGTCCTTGTTTTGGCATCTACTTATTTGGTGAATTGCATTTCTAGATTTGTGTATGTTGAGCCAACCTTGCATCTCTGAAATGAAGCCTACTTGGTTGTGATGGATTATTTTTGATGTGCAGCTGAGAATCAAACCAAAGAGACAATACCCTTCACAGTAGCATCAAAGAAAATAAAATATCTAGAAATATATTTGAGGAGGTGAAAGACCTCCATAAGGAGAATGGCAAAACTCTGAGGAAAAAAGTTGTAGAGGAATAAACAGATGGAAAAATGTATCATTCTCCTGGATCAGCAGACTCAATATTGTTAAAATGTCTATATTTACTTAAAGTGTCTATACTACTCAATTCCCACTAAAATACCAACATCCATCATTTTTTGTATATCTAGAAAAAAATAGTTCTATGCTTTATATGGAATCAGAAAAGACCCTGAATAGTCAATGTAATCTTACATAATAAGAGAAAACATGGGTTGGCCAGGCATGGTGGTTCTTGTCTGTAATCCTAGCACTCAGAGAGGCTGAGGTGGGTAGATTCCTTAAGCTCAGGAGTTCAAGATCAGCCTAAACAAGAGTGTGACCCCTGTCTCTACTAAAAAAATAGAAAAACTACCTGGGCATGTTGCTACATGCCCTCAGTTCTAGCTACTCGGGAGGCTGAGGCAAGAGAATTGCTTGAACCCAGGAGTTTGAGATTGCTGTGAGCTACAATGATGCCCCAGCATTCTACCCAGGGCAACAGACTGAGACTCAGTCCCCCCACCCAGAATAAAGAAAAGAAAAAGAACAAATCTTAAAGTATCACTTTATCAGACTTTAAGCTATACTACCAAGCTATAGTAATCAAAACAGCATGGTACTGGCATAAATACAGAAACATACAGATTTATGAATCAAAACAGAAAAACCAGATATAAAACTGTCCTCATATTCTCATCTGATGTTTGACAAAGCAGACAAAAACATACACTGGGGAAAAGAATTTATATTCAATAAATGGTTCTGGGAAGACTGGATAGCCACATGTAAAAGACTGAAATAGGACTTGCAATTTTCACCACTCAGAAAAATTAATTCACAATGGATAATAGATTTAAGTATAAGACATGAAACTGTAAGAATTCTAGAAGAAAATTCTGGAAAATTTCTTCTAGACATTGGCCTAGGTAAAAAATTTATGAAGAAGACCCCAAAGGTCATCACAACAACAACAAAAATAAATAATTGGGACCAAATCAAATCAAAAAGTTCCTGTACAGTCAAGGACAAAATTAATAGAACAAGCAGACAACCCACAGAATGAGAAAAAATATTTGCATGCTGTGCTACACATCAGATAAAGGGCTGATAACCAGAATCTACAAAGAACTAAAGCAAATCAGCAAGAAAAAAAAAAAATCAAACAACCCTATTAAAAAGTGGGCAAAAGACATGAATGGATTCTTTTCAAGTGAAGATTCACTAGTGGCCAACAAACACATTAAAAATGCTCAATGTCTTTACTCATCCAGGAAATACCTAATCAAAACCACATTAAAGTATCACCTAATCCAGTGAGAATGGCACATATCAAAAAGTCCCAAAGCAACAGATGCTGGTGAGGATGCAGAGAGAAAGGATAGCGGGACTGCTAGTACAAACTATAAGGAGAGTAGTATGAAGATACCTCAGAGAACTAAAAGTAGACCTACTATGTGATCCAGCCATTCCACTACTAGGGATTTATCTAAAGGAAAAAAAAGACATTTTATAAAAAAAGACACTTATACTCAAATGTTTGTTATAGTATAATTCACATCCAAAGATGTGGAAACAGCCCAAGTGCCATCAATAAATAAATGAATTAATAAAATATGGTATATGCACACCAAAGAATACTACTCAGCCATGAAAAAAAACGGTGACCTACTATCTTTTGTAACAACCCACATGGAATTGGAGACCATTCTCCTAAGTGATATATCACAAGAATGGGAAAACAAATACCACATGTACCCAGTACTAAATTATAACTAGTTGATCAATACTTATGTGCACATAGGGAAGCAAAACTCAATGGAATTCGAGTAGGTGGGTGGGGGGAGGAGAGAATGAGTAAATTCACACCTAACTGGTACATTGCACACTTTTTGGGTGAAGGGTACACTTATAATTTTGACTTAAAATGCATAAAATAAAACTATGTAATCAAAATGTGTGTATCCTTGTAAAATTCTGGAAAGAAAGAAACCATACAGAAAGCGCTCTGTGGCCGTGTTTGTAAAAGTTTGTCTATATGTGGAAATGGATCTGGAGTGACACCCACTACACTTCCAACAAAGATTTTTTGGCAAGGAATAAAACAGGGTGGGTGGGGTGAACAAGGGCTGAGGGAGGGCTATGGGAATATATACTTTTATTTTATGCAGTTCTGCATTGATTGTATGGTTCCATACAAACTTGTGATCAGGAAAAGTGCCATAAATAAAGTTCACTCTGGGAAAAAGTGGCTCTTCTTGGTTGTCCCAGGGGGTGACCCCCCAAGTAGCAGACTTGGCTAGGGTCACTGTCAAATGCAGAGCAGGGCTGAGGCTGGTCTTTTCCTAGCCCCAGTTGTCTGGCCCAGTTACTTTGCAGGTGTCTCTTATTTGGTGGGTACAGTCCGGTGGCCTTTGGGATGGGTTAGATTTTCAGACTCTCTTGAAAAGGTACAAAAGCTGCCTGTTCCCCCTTTCCAGCACACTGGTTCATACTTCAGTGCTGCACTTGTATTTGGAAAACACTAAACCGACTAGGCAAGATTAAAGAACCAGCCACCCAGTAGTGAACTCACTGGGTGTTTTACTTCTAGCAATGAAGCAAGCCAGGGCAGGCAATGAAGGGCAGCTGGGGTTGGGGGGGCACCCAACCTGCAGCCTGCCAGTGGGGAGGGTCAGGTGCCAGCAGAGGCCTCAAAGGGAACCTACAGGGAATCTGCCCTCTTGGCCCAAAGGGCCTGGCCTAGGCTTCAGGGTGGGGCTTAGCAGAAACAGATTTCCACTGAGTCTATAGATAGGACCAGAGTCTCTCAGCAGGGCTGGAGGCCTTCCAAGAACCATATTAATGGCTTCTAATTTAATTGGCTTCTAATTATAGCTGAGCCTTGGAGGCCTTCCCTAAATAACTGAGAAGGGCCGGGCCTGCCGCACCTTTGTGTCGACCTTATTGAAAGGCTCATTAAAGATATTCCTAGGCAAACCCAAGCAGACAGAAAAGGAAAACAAATAAATAGATACAAAAAGAAAACCAAAGAGTGTGGCTTTGGATGCATTTTATTACTGTTACCAACTTCTCTGAGAGAATGGGTGGGCCTCAGGAGGGAACCTGGGGCAGCCCTCTGCTGAGACCTGCCTCTGAAGACTGCAGATGCCACCAGGACCTGAGTGTGGGAGTTAACATGGTGGGACCTCTTATCTGTGCAACTTTGGGGACCCATGCCAAGACACTTCTGCCCAACAGCACCCATCACTGAGGTGTAAGGCCAAAGAACTGAGTGGAGTGTAACTCCAAAATCCCCATGCTATGACTGGTAGTAGGGAGGTGGGCCCTGTCCTGGTCTGTCTGTGCTTCTGTAATAGGATCCCTCACACTGGGTAATTTATAGTGAACTATAATTTATTTGGCTCATGGTTCCAGAGGCTGGGAAGTCCAAGATCGAGGGGCTACATCTGGAGAAAGCACAGAGCAGCTCACCACATGGCAAGAGAAAGCCAGGAGGCTGCACTGGCTCTTATAATAAGCCTACTTTCAAGAGGAAACATGAATCCAGTCATGAGGGCAGGGCCCTCACAGCCTGGTTACTTCCCACTTCTCAACCCATAGCACTGGGGACTGAGTTTTTAAGACACGACCTTGGGGGACCAAACCAGAGCAGCACTGAAATGTCTTTCCCCATCCACTGGCTGACAGGACTGTTTCTGACTCATGGCATCAGTCACTTGGCTGATCTAGTTCATGGGTCTGCAATCTGCAGCCTGCAGGTGAACCCAGCATCCACCCACTGGGGTTGGGGAACACTTGTGGAGTCCAGCCACACCTGTGGTGAGCCTAGACTGTCTCCCATCTGCCCTTTACAGAACGACCCCTGCTGTGGTCACCGCTTCTCCTCCCGTCTCTCTCCTCCTTCCTCCCCTCTACTTCTCTGCCCTAGCTGCTCCCTCCTTTGCAGGACTCCACCTAGAATCATGGCACAGGTAACTGGATCAGCCTGATCCTACTAAGCTCAGATTCCTGCCCAGGCACTGCTCTGGCTTAATCCTCACCATCTCCACCTTGCACTTTGTTGCTCAGACACCACTGGCCCCAGTGTCACCCTGGAGCATATTAGAAATGCAGTGTCCCAGGCCCCCCAAACCACTGCCTGGGAATCTGCTTTTCAGTCAGATCCATAGGTGGTCTGTGTGCACATTAAAGTCTGAGATATTAAAGTCCGGTCCATACGACTTCTTAGCAACATCTTGCTGGGGGGATGTTTAATGTTTAATTAATGTTTAATTCCTTCTGGGAACTCAGGAAGAAAGCCTTGGCTGGGTGTCTCCCTCCTTAAATTCTGGTTCTCTTCCAGGAACAGGTGCTGTTGATGGCACCTCCACCCACACTCTGCACTAGACACTGTGATGTCCTTATCTTGCTGGCTCATTCACTCATTCATCCATCATTTATTTACCAAACATCTTTATGGAGCTGCTCCTGTGTGGTAGTCTTATAGACCCTGGAGATGGGGACAAGCAGACATCTGTCCAGGAACACATCATTCTACATGAATCTGGGCCCCCTTCCCTTGGCCCCCTGTCTAATCTCCTACCTGGGCAGCTTCCCTCTTGGCATGGCCAGCATCTCAGAGATGGCTTTGCCTCCAGGGCACAGACACTGCCTACCACAGTTAGGAGGCAGTTTTTCTCCCTGGCAGTCACCATGTTTGGGGCACAGAAAGTCACTGCCCAGGCCGGCAGATCTTCCAGCCTCTGGGGGTGTCACCAGCTGGCTACCCTTAATGTCCATTGACCACCTTCAAGTGTGAAGGTGCCACCTCTCCTAAAAAGGTTATTTCCTCTGCAGAAACCACACAGAGGTGCTGCCCATCCCGAATCTGTGGGAATGGGCTGAGGCAGGGTGGCTGCGGGAAGCCTTCGCAGGAATGAGGGCTTGGCTTTACCTCTTAAAGTGGGCAGGGCATGTGTTCCCTGTGCCTTTGTGGGCAGGGCATGTGTTCCCTGTGCCTTTGGCCCCACCTCACCTGTCAGACGGTGATAAAACGATCTGGGCTCTTGGCCTTACCTGACCACAGTGCCTGGGAGCAAAGACCCTCAGGCACAGCTTGCTTGGGGTGGCTACATCACAGATGGGAGAGGGGACAGGCCCCTGGCTGGCCCACCCAGATCCTCAGTGCTGGCAGCCGCCCAGCCTGCCGCCAGCAGTGCTCTACTGCCTGGCCTCCCACAGAGGAGGCTGCTGGTGGTCCCCCCTCGCCCAGCCAGCTTCCTCTGCTCCTTAGCACCTCAGGCCCCCTCTTCCCACCCACCAAGACGACCCTCTTCCACACTCCTCCCCACCAGAGTCCTGAGGTCATTATCAGAGCAACTGAAAGCCCTTCCATTTGATGTGATTTATGGCTCCAGTCTGACAGTGCTAATTAATACCGGGCCCTAAGATGAACTCACTCTCTCCCTCTGTCTAGTCAGAACGGTTTCACTGGAGGAGGAGGAGGAAGAGCAGAGGAGGACTCTGCGAGGGATGGATGTCTCTCCTACGCCCACCTGAGCTTGGGGTGATGCTATGCCTTGCCAGCCAGGGGCCCCCACTTCCAGCTTGCACCAGGGCCTTCAAATTAAATAATGTGGCCTGTTCCCAGCCAATCTGGCCGGGCAGGTGTCAGAGGTCTGATCATGGCTGGAACAAGGCTCCAAGGAATAGTGGATGACCTAAAGCAGAGAAGCTTGGCAAGAGGGCTTTCAGCATCACACTGGTGTTGAAGAGCCCCATTCTTTTTCTGTTGCACTGAGAAACTTTCATTCAGAACTCCCTGGTGCAGACTTTGGGGCTATAAGGGTTAAGGTGACCTCCAGCAGCATCTCAAGGGCAGCCAACCATGCCCATACATTCTCTCCAGGGTGTATTTGTGGTTGGAAATACCTAGAGTATATATGTATCTGTGTGTGTGTGTGTGTGTGTGTGTGTGTAGGGGTATGTGAGTGCATGTATGTATGTGTATGTGTGTTTGTGTATGTGTGCATATAGGGATGTGTGTGTGTGTAATTTTTTTTAAGGCCCCCCCCATTTTCCTTACCAGTTAGGGGTATCTGCCACCTGACTGCACCACTGCGGTTACTCTCAGGACAATTCCTGGGCCCCAGATTTTGCTTCCTATAGCATCTTATTGCCACTTAGGGTGAAAGGCAGTGGGGGCTTCCATTTATTTGGTACCACTGTATCCTAAAGGTTAATAGAATAAGGAATCAGTGGGCTCTCACAGAAAACCAGGATTTTCCCAAGGCTTCAGGGTAGGGGGTGATAGGAAGGGGCCATCAAGGCTGGCCATGGAGCCACTGGGTGAGACGAGGTCACAGGGTAAACCTGTGGGCAAACCTTTTATATCCTATTTATTAAATATTCATTGTGCCGTTATTTGTCTATACAGCTCTTGACCTAGTGGGTCTCGCCTGGCAGAAATTGGTATGCAGTCATTTGGAGAGGGGAGTGGGTCCTTCTGCCCAACACAATAACAGAAATTAACCCTTAGATTGAGAAGCAGCTAAGGACAACTACAGAAAGAACAAGGGAACCCCTGAGCCCTGTGGGAAAATCTGACAGTCCCCTGACTCGTGGCCCCCCTAGGGAGGCACTCACAAAGCCAGGCCCAGCAGACTGTGCCCTCGGGTGGGGCCTTCCCAAAAAGATGCTGATAGATTGATGGTTTGAGTTGGAAGTTTAAAATGAAAGCCCCCCAAGTTCCACTTTTAGTTTGAATTGAAGTAATATTCAGGAAATAGACATTCTTGCACACATAGAATTATAAATGTAATGCATGAACATTTATTTACTTCTAACTACTTCTAGGCTTTCTTCGGAAGGATCACTTCTAATACAAATAAGCATGTCAAACTATTCAGAATTCTGTAACCATCATTAGCTCTTCAGCAGCACATCCAGCCAGGCAGCAAAAAGCAAGAAAAATCTGTATTTTGGAAATAGCTATTCATATCTCACCTTTCTAGGTGACTCAACTTTTCCCATTAGTCTTTGTTTTCTTACACATGAACCAGTGACAATGGTAATTGTTTCTGAAGTGTGTAGATCAGTGGCCTAAAACATTTCTAGACGACACTACTGTCATCACTTATCAGAGTAAGTATGGCTTCTCAGAGTGCTAACAAAGTTATTAGGCTGGTGCATATGCATTTGTGCAAAGACGCACCTGATGATGGGCAGGGATGCTCTGTCCAGCATGTAGTGCAGAACACGGTGCTTGGTGTTTGGGTGCCATGAAAATAACGTGGCTAGCAAGTACCCATCCAGAGGTTCAGAGAGAGAGCAGTTATCCTTATCCAGATTTTCTGCTGTAAAGATATGTGTTCACAGTTTCATTTGTTTCACTTAATGCCTTAGAGCAAAAAGGATATTATAGAAGTGATGAGCCTGGAGAAGCTTGGGGGGGGGGAACCCTATTTTATTGTTTTATCAAAGCCAAGTAAAAGCATTTTTAGGGTGAAGTGAGGAAAGTTATTGTACTAAAATGCATTGTTTTAAATTACAAAATGCAAGTTTTTCTGGAAGTCTTATAGAAGTATATTAACATGAAATGTTGTTGAGACACAATGGCAGCTGCCCTCTAGCACTTTAATATTCATCCATCCCTCCTTCCATTTGTCCATCTGTCCACTCATGCCTCCATGCATCCACCCAGTCATCTATTCATCCATCCCTCTGACCATCCACCCATTCACACAGTCTTTATCAGCAGCTGTTCTAGACCAGGCTGAACAACAATCATGTCAACATTGTCTAGCCCTGGCTGTGTCTCCCCTTTGGTGGTGGCCGTGGGAAAGGCACCATGACACAGAGATAAACACTGAGGTGGGTAGTGTGGTCCAGCAGGAGCAGCAGGAGCACGATGTGTCATGTAGGGAAAGCACCTGCCCCACTCAGGCAGTCAGGAGGACTGTCCCAGACCCCAAGAAGAGAGGGCGACCAGGAATCAGCCAGCACTCACAGTGGGAGAGCAGAGAGAAGGGAAGAGGGGACATCAGGAGCAAAGGCTGAGAGGATGGAGAACATGTCCTGTTTTGGAAATGGAAGTTCCAAAATATCCCCTCTAGGGTCAGTGCTCTACCTCCTCCTCTTGGCAGCAGAGAAATTTCCTGAACTGAACTCTGATGAAATCGAGAACACCCATTTTCTGCCAAGGGGCTAATTCACAGCAAAACCAGAACAAAAACATAATCCATAATTACTGAAGACACTACTGGAATCCCAACTACGTCAGAAGACATGTCAGATAGAAGATATCAATTTGACAGTAACAACATCCTTCAAGTAATGGAGGCCAAAGAAGGTAAATCACTTATTGGCCCTTGGACCAATAGAGTCTAAATTAGCAATGAAGCAAGGAGGCAACAATTACTGCTATTATGATTTGCCCCAGATTTGCTCTGAGGATTGTCTCTGTGGGTAACCGAGAACTAAGATGGCTCCCATGTGGTGGCAGAGGCTGGGCCTCCAAAGACAGTCTGGAGGAAGGCATATGAAGGCCAGGGGTATAGGCGTGGGACGTGTGGATCTTCCATGCTGAGACTGCCCTGCACCCAGCACAGGATGGGCCCTTGCTGCCTTGCTTCCTTGTCCTCCTGGCTGTCCCTTTGTAGTTGCTGTGAATCAAAGTGTGGAGGGATTCTGAGTACTAGAGAAAAAGGCTCTCATGGCCTGTGCTCTGTTGTCCCTCCCTCTGCCCTGGGATGGAGGCAGCAGCTCCCTCTCCACTGAGTCCCACACAAGGGTTCCATGCAGTCACAGAGAAGCTGCTTCTAAGCAAAGAGTAAGCATTGTCATTACACATCACAGCATGTAACATGCTGCACATGGTGGTGGCCTGGATGCAGGCAGGAGCATCCAAGTGGGCCATAGCTCAAAAGGATGAAAGTGGAATTCTCAGAGTCTGCATTTCTCCCAAATAGCTATGGCTTTATTTTCCTGATTAATGGCACATATTTTTACATTCTTATGGCTAAGAGTGTAATTTTTAAAAAATCAGCTTTATGGAGGAGTAATTAACTTACCAAAAACCTTACACATCTCCAGCTGCATGCAGGTGGGTGACTCTGACAGTGTCTACATACCCCGAGCAGCCCAGACCCAATCCTGACACAGAACATGCCATCTCTTCCAGAGGGGCCCTTTGCCATCTGTTTGCTCCCATCCCCGCCTGTGACTGGTCCAGTATTTGTCACTACAGATTAAGATAGACCTTGCCTTTCCTGGATCCTCATATAAATGGAACTGGGGCCTGCCTTTTCTCACTGAACCAAGACCAGTGACCATCTGTGCTGTGAGAATCAGTGTGCTTCTTTTTTATTACAGAATAGTGTTTCATTGTATTAATAAACCATGATGTTTATCTATTTGCACATTTGATTTCTTTTTGCTAAGATTACATTTGTGACACAGTTTTTGGTCGTCTCGACCTGGGCAGTCCCGACCGTACATTTGATGTAGGTGACTTAAGTGTCAGGCAGGCTCTAAGGGGGCTGCCCTGGCTCCTGTCTGACTCCATTCTGGACCCTTCCAGAGGTGAGGACTTAGGCTCCCAACTTTTCAGGGCCAGTTGGATGGCACCGTGCTTCCCAATGCTGCCATCGAGCCATTCTCTGGAGACACCTGGCCGGTTGGCAGCTGCCAAGAAGACACACAAAAGTTCTGAGGGTCTTCACACTGGCTAAGAGCATGGCCCAAAGGGAACACTTGAGAGGGAAGAAAAATGACCATGTTGACATAGAGCCACCCCTCATGACTGCTTGTCAAAAAATCACTTTGGAAGGGTGTGAGAGCATGGTGAGAACAGCAGCCCACTGGCCATTATGAATAATCACCCTCCACATAATCTGTATGCTCTAGGATCTGGTACGCTCATCCTCAGACTCAGCTTAGAGAAGTGAGCCTGTGTATGTGTGCCTGTGCGCACTGACCGTGCTTTTCCAGGCTGCTGTGGTCTGGCCTCCACCAGTCCTGGAACAAATGCCCATGTTCAGGGTGGCCAGGAAGCAAGTGGCTCAATGATAGCTGTAGGGTTAGGGGGCAAACTCTGCTGTGAGTAGAGCCTTGCCTATTCAAGAACCCCTTGTGGCTGGGGAGGCGATAGCCTCCCTTGCGGCCCTTGTATGACGGAAACTCTGTGAGTGCCTGAAAAAAGCTTCCTCAGATATCTTCCTGTGTTTGGGGGTGGGCTGCAGGCATGTCTGTTGTGGGCAGATGCCTGTCTCTCAGCTGCGGGGTATCTGCAGAGGGCCAACCCAGAGCCAGGGGAGGCACTTACTACTCCCCACTTAACCTATGGAGTCCCTGGAGGTCCAGAGAGGTTGAGTAACTTGTCTGAGGTCACACAGACAGAGGTGAGAGCTGGAACACACCTCCAGATCTGCTCAGCTTTCTACCCTTCTATATGGCTTCAGGACAGGGGTGCTGGAGCCACAGAGAGGCCAGCAATGGGTGGAGTGAGGGGAGCAAGTGGACCAAGTCAGTAAAGAAGGCCAGTCTCAGAGCTCCGCCAACTTGGTTCCACCCTACCCCTGTGGACCTGTGGGAGGTGGAAAATTCTCACTGAGGCCAGGTGAACCACAACAGACCATGGGGACAGCAGGGCCAGTGTTCCCATCTCCCTCCTTCCCAGAAGACATAGCAGGGTCCTCACTTCGTGCTGAGGGCTGGGGAGGCAGGTGATCTACATGGTTCCAGCACATTCCTGTCATCTCCTCGCTCCATTGAATGTCAAGCCTGACTCCTCAGCACGGCCCTGGCAGTTTGGACTCCCAAGAAGGGTTCATGCCCTGAGAAGTTTGGAGGGAGGGAGCAGGTGTGCTAAGAAAACTTTAATGGCGGCAACAAAAACATCTTCGTGGACCCAGTCTTTTAAGTTTGAGTCAGTAGGATTCTTGCTAGTTTGTTCACAAGTAGGTGGATTGCCACCCTGCCCCTAATCCTAGGATTAGACTGTTATTGCCCAGCCTCCACCCTCGCGGACGTGGAAATAACCCAACACAGATGGCGTTTCATCAGGCAGGTGACCTGGACAGCACAGGGCTATAAATAACCATTAAATGTCCCTTTCAGAAGGACTTTTTTTCTTTCTTAAATTCGAGTCCCAGCATGAAGTAACTTATAAATTTCGATCCTTCCTGTCAAACTCAGGGTCTTGTTCTACCTGTTTGAAAGAGAACTCATTTTTCAGAGCTCTCTTTTCAAGTATGGTAACAAGAAGGCCTTGAGGAAGGCAAACTCAGCAAAGGCACCCTGCAGGTTTAGCAGGACACTGGGACAACCCACTCTGAATTCATGGGGCTCTGCTGACTTGCTAGAGAAACAGAGTGAGGGGTGTCTGTGTCCCCCGGAGTTCAGGGACAGTGGGTAGAGAATAAAACCTTCTACTTCAGGCTTTATTCATTCTTTATACAGTTGAATCACACATTAACAGGTTAGAGATTAAAGTACAACCACACTGTATTCTTTTTCCTACCCTGTGCCTTTCTTCAAGGTGGAGGAGCTGATGTCACTGCTGAAGCCCTGAACACACTTTCTATTGAAAGTGGGAGCACTATCCCAGGTGAAACAGGTAGTGACCTGTCTGAATGCTGCAGGGCCAGCATGATGTGAGTTGGTCAATGCGGCCTTGGGAGTACTTGCTTCCGAGCTCAACGAAACCTTCAGAGCAGAGACCTGGTGCATTTTCCTTGGCCTGGCCCTCGTGTGTTGAGTGACAGAAGTCCTGGCTGTGCTCTGTCTTTCCTATGTGCTGGTTTCTGGCTTTGGAGAGATGAAGGGCTGAGCTTCCCTCCTCTATTTGGGCTCCCTGTGTCCCCCACAGCAGCCCCAGACTGGCAGAGAGCTAGACTCTGAACTGGGGCTGAGCTGTAACCTCAAATGAGTCATTCTGCTCAGTGTGACTCAGTTACCCAACCTGTAGGACTGGGAGACAGGTTATCTTACTTGTCCACTGCTCAAAGGGTAATACGAGGTGATTTCACGTGGAAGTGTTTTGAGTGGGGGAGGCTGGACACAGACAGTGGCTACTTGGCAAGACACACATGTGACTACTGTCCACTCTGTTCCTCCTCAGTCAGGCAGGAATGGTATTTTCTTTTAGAACATTTAAAATAGTCTGTGGCTGCAAGAGTGAAGGCCTCAGAGCTGACGCTATTGCCTCTAAGCTAATAGGGCTGTCACTGTGGGCTTGATTTCCCCTGATGAGAAGGCCAGGCTGCTGGGCGAGCCCAGTGGGCCCAGCCGTGGTGAGCAGTTGGGACACCCCTACCCTCAGTAGACCTTCCCACACCCTGCTGCGTGCAGAGGGGAGACCTGATGCATAGAGTTGACAATCCAGCTTCCTGAGGTCACACTGCCTCAGGGAGGGCCCGAGCCAGAGACCCGGCCAGAAGTGCGTACCCTGCCCCGGAGGAGCAGGGTCTTGGGAGATGCCTTGAGCCCTTTGAAGTGAGCAGAAGGCCCGTAGTGTCCTGCTTATTTGAAACCTTTCCCGTGGTAGAAAGGGACAAGCTTCCACGATCGCCGTATCATGACTAGATTAGGTTTTAAAACAAAGTTCCAGCGCGCTTTAGGTATCGAGTTCCTCATTGCACTGGGCATGCGCAGTGCTACCCGGCTGTAAGACCAGGGACCGGTGGCTGAGTCCCCCACACCCGGCACTCCATGTGCTCCAGGGGCCAATGGAACACTGTGTCAGCGATCATTTAAAGGCAGATTTTATGAGGTGTTTCATTATGCATCTCACTACGCTCGCAATTTGAAGGCCACTTATTTATTTATTCCCATGCCAAGAACCCCCAAGCCAGCCAAAGCATTTGGAACTAGATGATGTTGGTACTAAAATAAAATTTAAAAATGTAAAGCTTTGAGACCTATTAATTTATTAAATTCCTACAAAGGGACAATGTCTCTGGGTCTCAACTGGAGCCAACAACAGTCTGGGAAGAGAGGGTAAGGTTAGCTGGTTGGCACTGCCCATGTTTCCAATGCTAACCCCAGTAAAAAGGACCAAAAATGACTGGAAAATATAAGTGCAGCTACTTAAAAAAATTGAGATATATTTTAAAAAGCCATGGATCTCAAATGGATAAACAAAATACAGCTGATGTGCACAATGGAATGTCACTCAGCCTTAAAAAAGAAGAAAATTGAGGCAAGTGGATTGCCTGAACTTACAGGTTCAAAAGCAGCCTAAGCCAGAGTGAAACCTCATCTCTAAAAATAGCCAAGTGTTATGGCCAGCACCTGTAGTCCCAGCCACATTGGAGGCTAAGGCAAGAGAATTGCTTGAACCGAAGAGTTTGAGGTTTGCTGTAAGCTATAATGTCACGGCATTCTACTGGGACGACAAAGTGAGACTCTGTCAGAAACAAAAAAAAAAAAAAAAAAGAAGAAGAAGAAGAAAATCTTGAAGAAGAAATCTCTCACGCTACAACACGGTGAACCTTGAGGACATTATGGTGAGTGACACTGCCCGTCACAGGAGAACAAATACTGGGTGATTCCACTTATGTGAGGTCCCTAGAGAGCCAGCTTCATAGAGACACCTTCCTGGGGCAGATGTCACTTTAGAAGGAGTGTGTATCTGACAGCTCTTCTCAGAGACATCCAACCAAGCTAGTGATTCCCAGCCCATGCTGTGTTTTATCCATTTCTCTGCACTGGTACAGAAAAAGGAGGTGCCATTTGGGAGGCCTGCCAGGTGTTTGGTGCCACTAAGGATGCCCCAGACCCTCCCCTGGCTGTCCTCTATGGGCCTGGTGCCCTGTGCTCAAGGTACATTCAGGGGCTATGAGGAACCGTTGAGTGTACCCCCAGCACAGCCGAATATTCTCAGATGCACCCCATGCTTGTGTCAGTGCCTGCAGGCAGGGCAGCTGTGTGTGGCAGTGACAGGAGTGGCAGCTGGGACAGCACATGTGTGTTGGGCACTGGCTCCACACCTGCACACAGCAGGGCTTGGTGGAAGCTCATGGAGCTGAATTATACACAAGGACGACTGCTTGAGGACAGACATCAGGAATATTGGGAGCACCGAGCAATTTTAAAAAAGTTGGCTCTCTGGTCAAAGACAAATTTTACAAACTAAAAATGAGAGTTGTTTATGAGCAAACTATTAATGTTTATTAGCTCTCATTTAATTTAATTAGCTCTCTGGGTCTTTATGGGAGCCAGCCAAGGTCCGGAGGTCTGGACAGAGGAAAGAGGATTTTTTTCAAGTAGAATTCTTACTACATTCTTCTCACATATTGTAGATTCCTTTGTTTTATCCATGTAAGACAAAGAAGCAGGACCCTTTACTGGGGAGACTTGAAAGACATCACACACATGCACACTTACCCTTTATGCCATTAAATGACAGTGAAGACTGTTTCTGAGTTGGAGAATTAGGATTTGTCCCCTTACTTTCTTCTTTCATACTTTTCTATATTTCTTGACTTTCATTTTTTTTTTTTAACTCTGAGCATTGGCTACCTTTTAATAAAACCAATAAAATAATTATTCTAAAGAAAAAAAGTAAGGTATTGATATGCACATGCACAATATCTGATAATTTTGCTTTTCAGTTAGCTGGAGGACATGGGCCAGCCATCCTGTGCTGGCAAATGGCTTTTTCTGGCCTGGATTGATGGTCAGTTGGCCCACAGTGATATTGCCTGGTGCATACGATGACTCTATGCAGTGGTTCTCAATCTTTCTAATGCCACGATGTATTTTTATTGTTACAAAGGGGCCGCGACCGACAGGTTCAGAACTGCTGCCGGGAACATCATCTTCCTGCTGCCGTCACTCCTTAGAAATCAGCCTTCAAACTAGTGAGTGAATTGTGATTAAGGTTTTCATGAAAATGTTTTTATTTTCTTAAAGATTGTGATGAGAGCTCTCCTCTTGCCCATAAAAAGGAATCACTGGAGGTCGGAGGACTGGTTCCTTCAGGTTGTGAGAATTTATCACCCCCAAGGAGAAAGCCCACCGGGTGACTTTGTCTCCCTGCCCCACCTGGTGTGCCATATGGAACACAGATATCTCATTGCTTCCCTAACTCCAAAGAATGACTCCTTTGAAATAATGACGTGTGCAGCCCACAATTTATCCTAGGCTAGGTCTTCATGGTGCCTTAGAAGCAGATGTGACTGGGAAATAACCTCAGAAGAATATGTCCCTTTCAAATCAAAGATTCTATGAGCTCATTGAGGCCAATGCCCTCATCCCCTGAGGTTTTTGAAGTAACTTGTATGTTTGGGAGTTTAAGTACAGCAAAGCAGAAAAATCAGTCATCAGTCAGATGGTCGTATTCCTGCAGCTCTTCCGGGGCTGTGGAGCCGTGGGAGGGGGCCTAGAGCATGCTGGCTGGCCTGAGGAGGGGCTGGGGCATGTGTGTAGCACACAGAGGGATATTTCAGCCCTACAAGGCAGAGCAGACAATAGTCCTCTAGGATGAGTATTTCTTTAGAGATAACATGTTGTATTTCTTTTTCGTTCCAATTTGAGTATAGGTGCTGCCAAAGTGAGCACTGTGTTTCTTTTTATATGTAGCAAGGGCTAAAGCCATTAAGAGCACATGAGGCAGCCAGGGCCACAGGAGTCAGGGATGTGCAAATGACTGTTGATTCTTTCATAATCTCACACAATGTGGCTGAAAGCTGGACAGTGTGTGACTTCATCTTGCATGCTGCCAGGCACCAGGTCTGTACTTCAGACATGACACATACCACTTGCCATCACCTCTGTTTTGCTGGAGCTTCCCCTCACCCTCCAGCACCTCAGGAAACAGACCTGGAGCTGAAGATGTCAGTGCAAGCAAAAGGTTTATCAGGGAGAGCTGTGGGCATTAGCACCATGGGCAGAGGGGGCAGCCCTGCAGGAAGCAGGGGGACCAGGTCTTTACACCTCCTCATTAGCCAGCTCAAGGAAAGGGGTTTGACCTTGGACAAGGCAGGCTTCTTCACCCAAGAGTGGCTGCCAGGTGGAAGACTTGGCTTCAGACTCTGCTACTCCATCCAATTTCTGGAAGAACTAACACTCTATCTTGAAAAGGGCCACCTGTGAGGCATACCTACCAACTATTATATATATACTCCTAGTTATTCCTTGTGCTCAGTCACCAGCCTGAGAACTGATTATCTTGGGGGTTTTGCTGCATCCTGAGAGGAGTCTATGAAGCCTGAAGCTCTTTCTCAGAGGCCCCTCTCTCCCTCTCGCCAGTCCCCCATGGCAGCTATTATGTGAGTCTCCACCTTCTGCACATGTCAAGGCTAATGGCACCTAATTCCAATGACCACTCTATAGTTCAGTTGCCAAAGAAACTTGGCAGATGGTCACAAATAGCTGAACTATCACTTATTTCTGTTACCTGGGCAGCACCGTATCCAAGATCAACCTGAAAGGCCAGGATATCTTACATGATTGTTGTACTAATAGGTAATGGACTTCCAGAGAATTGAAAAGAATTAAATGTAAACTATAGTTTGATGTAAGGGGCTTAGTATTATCAGAATTTAAATGTGTGTTTGAAATTCATTGTTCTACGTCCTGTATATAATCCTGTAATGAATACTGGCACATGGATAGTGGTAATGTGCTTTAAAGGCAAGGGATGGGCCTGGATAAGACACTTCGCTAAAGCCTTCAGTTTTCAATTGTAAAGGGAAAGTGAAATACAAGACCATTTCTAAAGTTCTTAAATCTCTACAAGTCCATGAGGTTCTCTTAGGTCTATGATATGTAGTGAAAGCTCTTGGTAACACTGAACCAGAAGAAATGCCAATGTTATGGACCAACTTATTATACCATAGTTGTACCCCAATTAATTCAGCAAACATTATTATCCTCTCATGGGCTGCTAAGGCACTGAATGGACTACAAAGATAAATGAGACATACATCAGCCTTCAAAGAATGACCTTGAAGACAGGACCAAGAATATTTCCATAAAGAAGCATGGGCATGGGTTTTTGCTTATTGATGTTGCTTTGTTTTTTCATTTGTTTGTTTGGGAGAAGGTAAAAAGGAGAAGTCACAGTGCTAGTTGGGTATGGTGAAGAAAGTCTCATAGATGATATTGTGTTAAGGCCCTGGGAGAGGAAGAGCATTTCAGGACCTAAGTGATGAGGTGGCAGGTGGTGCTGGCATCACTGTAGTTCACAGCAACCTCAAATTCCTGGGCTTGAACGATCCTCTTGCCTCAGCCTCCTGAGTAGCTGGAACTATAGGCACCTGTTACAATGACCAGCTTGTTTTTTCGTATTTTAAGTAGAGACAGGGTCTTACTCTTGCTCAGGGTGGTCTCAAACTTCTGAGCTCCAGCAATCCACCGGCCTCGGCCTCCCAGAGTGCCATGATTACCGCACCCAGCCTGAATGTTCATTATTTAAAGCAATTCCATAGACATTCTGCTGCCTGCCTGCTCTCTGTCTTCCAAGTTTTGTGGGCCCTGCTCACTTTGGACAGGTGTGGTAGCCTCTTCCATGTTGCCACCAGCCCTGAAACTATCTTTGGAAAAAGGCTCCCACCCATTGCCCTTGGCAAAATTGTGAAACCTATGCTTTGCCCATTTCATCTTAGTTCTCATCCCACCCAGCCCTAAGCCTTGCACGGTGTGTTACAAGGCCCTTGAATTGTGTGTCTTTACCTGCTTTCCTCCATCCCATTCCCTCAGCTACCTGGGAAAACAATCTTATAGAAATTCATACTAGGCTGTGAATGATCGGCACATCTCCCTCAGGGAGGTACTCAGAACTAATTTCAATAATAACATTCTAGGGAAGTGATTCAAAGAACAGGACCCTGATTCAGATTTCTTAAATTCAAATTCCGGCTTGAGCTATGCAGCTTTGGGCCAGTAATTTAAATATCTCTGTGCCTTGGTTGTCTCAGCAGTAAAATTATGACATTACTAGAACCTACTAGCTCAGGATAGGTTAATTAATGAGATTAATTAAATAAGATGATGTATATCAAGAGCTTACAACAGAAAGTGCTAATGAATGTAAGGTAATAAAATAAAAGAAGAATATAGAGTGGAAATAAAAATCATAAACCTACAGAAGCAAACAATGTACCCTAATCATGTGTACCCTCATATTAATCAGAAATAAAAAAAATGAAAAATAAAAGTGCTCCCATCAAATCATAAGCCATCCATTTAATGAGTTTTTCTTCAGTCACTTACCTTATTTGTACATCATATATGTGTCTTAAAATGAAATTTGGAGAGCAGAGCATGTGCTACTTGTGGTTTGCTATTTCATTACCTAGAGCCTTAATTATTCTTAATGACGATCTTTGAAATAATTTCATTATATAGATGGACTATAATTAAATCAACCAATGCCTAAATATTTGACCTTCAGGTTGGCTCCCAATTTCCATTGCTACAAACTCCGTTACAATGAACATCTTCGTGTCTATCTGGTGACACCTTTCTTAGAGTTGTGAAGCTAAAGGGCATGAGACTGAGACCCACAGGGTGGGAATGATGCCTGCAGAGATGTCCTTTAAAACTCAGAGATGACTTTGGTTTGGTTTCAGGGAGGAACATTGTTTGCTTCTCAGTACTGGACAGTACAGATGCCACTCAAATCCTCCTGTACCCTCCACCAGTGGTGCACCCAGAGTCACTCACATGGGCAGGCTCTGATATTTGCAGGTCTACTTCAGGTAGCCAAGAACTGCATGTGGGATGGAAACCTGGCCAGTCGCAAGGGGCCCCTTGGGTGCTTTTCTTGTTAGGCGGTTGACTGAGTAAAATATCCCCAATAAATGTTTGATTATGGGCAGATCCTTCTATCTGCTCAGCTACCTTCCCGCATTACCAGAATTTGCTGAAAATCTTTGGTGTATGATTCATTTTGCATTTTCCTCCACCTCCTCCTGAACTTTCACAACGAGGCTGTCAGGTTCTACAGCTCTGCAGGAAAGGCAGTGATTCTCTGACTGTGGGGGCTGCACACGTTCCAACACTTCCCCACACCTCAATGTCTTTGCTTTGCAGTGCAGTGACTGGCTGGGGTGTGCCCACAGCCAGCCCCCCCCACACACACTCTGCATCTCCATTAAACTGTGTCATTGAAGTGTCAGCTTCATGACCCAGATGAAAGCCCACACTCTGTGGTTTACGGGCAGAGGTGATGCCTTCTGAACTTTTGTGTGCACGCCAAAGGTCTTAGTCACTGGGTCAGGCAGTCCCGGGCGGGTGGGTGATGCTGCCTGTGTGGGGCCATCGGATTGACTCTGTTTTGATTTCTGATGATCATCCTTCAGAGGGCTCCAGATGGAGTAGCCCCAGGCTTATAGAGTGCCCTTGCCATCATCCCATCCATCCTGATCTCTTCATCACACACCCCCTGTTAAGTCTCTCAGGCTCTGCACACCTCTGGCCCTCGGCCACACACCTGGATAGACCTGAGCTGTGTGGGGGCCTCCACTGCACCTATAGCATGATGAGGGGGCTCACAGACCACCTGACATGTAGACCCCATCCTTCAGCAGGCCTCCCAGGCTTTTTCATGCAGCTGAGTTATTCCAAAGCAAGGGGTATTTGTTTCCCCTTTCGCTCCTGTAATCGATGCAGCTGTTGCCCAGTCTCATCTGCATTAAGCTAAATATTATGTCTTTGTAACGTTTTTGATCTTCATTAATTATAGTTCAGTAAAGCTGACAAAGGCAACCTGTCTCTTTAATATAAACAAGATTAATTGCATGGTTCCTGCAGAAAACGAACTACCAGCAGTTTAACAAAAAATGTTTGTCTTTAAGCAGCCTTTAGATAAAAAAAAATTAAAACTGTTACAGGAAGTGCCAAAGCTGCCAAATTACCGTGCCCGTGAGCCTCACCCTCATTACGAGACTAAACGAATGCACACGCCCCTGCACTTTCATCCTCCTCCAGGCCTGGTGAAAAGAGAGGCGGGAGAGAAAAAAGGGGCCTTTATACAAAGAAGTGTCTCTGAAGTCTGGAATGCACCCTGGCTGTTTGAAGACAAGATTTATACCTGACACCTTTCCTTACGCTCACTGTTGAGACTCGCCTGTTTTCAAATCAACCGCAGACTGGCTGCTTGAGGTACTTCAGCTCATAACGACCACATAATCTAAGATAAATACATAAGGGATTGCTATCACTTTCATTAACAACCATGAAATATGCCTTCCTTCACCAAGGGAGGGAAACCCCAGACAAAAGGCCACAGTGGGTTAAGGCAGAAGGTTCATGGAGTGGGGACTTGTTTAGGGCACTCAGGGCAGGAGTCAGATCAGGTGTTCAGCAAGGGTCAGGGAGCAGCTGGAGGGCATCTCACAGTGTCCAATTGCTCCAGGCCAGGTCCCTGAGAAGCCACAGGACCAGTGTGGCCTTTGCAGTTCTCAGGCCTCTCCAGAATGGCCTCTGCTGGGATGCCCTGGGGTCTCTGCTGGCCCAGAAGGCCTACAGCCCAAGAGCAAGGCTTCAGGTTGCTGAGGATGCCATGACCTTAAGGGCACTTCAAAGCATCAGTGGGGTTAGTAGGCTCTCCAGGCTCATGGCTGGCTAGGAAATGGCACCAGGCTTGGGGCAGGAGCTAACACAGGTCATAAGAGAAGCTGGGAGTCCCAGCCATGTCATAGATTACCACCTTTTTCCGTAAGTCCACATAAAGCAGCTTCCATGGCCAGTGGCTGAGGCAATTGGAATTGGCACCCATGGAGAACAGGACATTGTGCTCCCAAAGTCATGCCTAGAAAATGGGCTAGAGCCAGAGAAGCACTGGCATCCACACCAGCTCTCTGTGGCTTCCCGCAAATTCCTGACTCTGAGAACACCTGGAATAGTGCCTAATGGAGGGGGTGCATGGTGGTTCACGATGGGGTGATCCAGGGAAACGAAGGCTCCACGAGGCTGCTTCAAGGTTAAGTGTGGGTGGAGGGGCCGATGGTGGCCAAGGGAACCCTGCGGTCTGGAATCTGGGGACTCATATAGCCTGGTTAGTACAGAGATGAACTGGTGGTAGAGATGTGTCTTCCCAGACAACACGGAAGGGAAGTCAGAATTCCCCAGTGCAGTGGTGGTGGGGACACAGGGAGCCAGACACCTGGCCAAGTCCAAAAGCAGTGAACCAAGTGAACCAATGTCCTGCAAGTCCCTCGGGATGGGGCAGAACAAGCAGGCAGGGCCAAGCTTGGCCTTAGAAGTTAAAGAATCGGCTCATGGGTGTGAGGAGGCTGTGCCCTTGGGTTCTTTAGGCTCTGGCCCAATTCAGGGTCCTCCTGGATCCCTAATGGACAGAATACTGCATCTTTCCATGCTTTGCTTTTCCGTGATGCTCAGAACCTCTGCCAAATGACTCAGGTTGTCAGGTTTCCAAGGGACCTGATTCCTGGATGGGGAGTGTGCCCCAGGACTTGGCTCTGGTTGCTGGGTGGTGACAGTCGGGGTGGAGGTCAGCCTTTCCCCAGAGCATGTCTGCCTGAGAAGAGCCACATGCCTGCATGGTCCAGCAAGAAGCATTGCCTGAGAGTGAGGGCGATATGTCTTCTGGTACAGTGGCCCTTTCACAGGCCTGGCGCTCAGATGCTCAAGCCTCCTTTGCGACACCTAAGCACACACCTCTAACTGAAACAGAGATTTACAAACCTGCACCTGCCCTTTCTCCATGACGCTCTGCTCTATGGCATGTCAAATCATGCCACACTGTGAGATTCCATTCAGTTTTAAAACCTTCTAGTCCAGTCCATGCAATTGACTTCCCGATGTACTAAGGAGAGGCCTCAGGGTCTGAGAAATCAGGACCCTCCACAAGGAGGGCCTGTCCACCCTGTGCATGCCATGGCCACCCCCTTCCATCCCAAGCACACAGGTGGGGCCCACTAGCAGGACAGCCTGGTCTGTCTGGGTTGCGGTATCTCCGTCTGCCAACGGCACTGACATCCACAGTAATACAGTGTTTTTAAGCACTGATCTGACACTTTCCTAGGAGACTGCACAAAAAGGTGGTCAGTGACTTAGAATTTTCAGGGGAGAATGGGCTGTGCTCATAGGTGCTCTTGATGGTGAATGTCTATGGGCTCAGCTGTGGTGCTCCTCAAAAGGATGAGTATGATCTGGAACTTTCAGAAGGATGGGGCACGAGGAACAAGGGCAGAGCACATACCTGTCTGCACTGCTCTGGCAGCAGGCAGGAAACGAATGGCAACCCCACCCTTGCCACACAGGCTGAGTCACTGATACTTTTTTACATTTTCCCTATTATGAAAACTGGATATATTAATTGTAGAAAGTTTTCAAATATGTAAAAGTATAACAAAAACTAAAAATCACTTCTCATCCTAACATCCAGAAACGTTATGGAAATTTTGATGTGTTTTATTTTTTATGCATATATATACATGTGTATATATAAAATTGAGCACCATATTATATGCTGAGTTTTGTATCCTTTTTGGTTAATAATTTCATTAACAGTCCACTGCATGGATGTACCATGACTATGTGACTTAGCCCCTAAGGTCGGATCTTTAAGTTTATTCCAACATTTTGCGCTATTATAATGGATGCCACAATGTGCATAAATCACACAGTGAAAGGACCCGCTAATCGTCCCCTCAGGACAGGCTCCTTGCTGGGTCACAGCCGGCACATTAACAGCAGATAGTGTGTGTTGGCAGTGTGGGAGAGCCCAGCTGCCTCCCAGCCAGGCTCCCAATAGTTTCTGCTGGGAGGCCACCCTGAGGGAGCCCCATGGGCCCCAAGTGGGTTGGAGGCCCAGAGAGAAGAATAATGAAAACGATTTGTAATAAAAGAACAAAGACATAGACTCAAGAAATGAACACTTGCCAGCCCTTTCCCTCCTAGATAATCAGGAGGGGGATCCTCGCTGAAAGGAGAGCCCTAAGTGCAACCCAAAGTGGACGCCCCTGCAGGCCTCCCTGTGCTCCTGGGGCCCCACCCCCTGTGCCTGGGCAGAGGGTCAGGGTGTCCTGGTGGAGCACAGCTTCCCTTGGCAGTTGCCCATCCTGTCCTGGCAGCCCTGTCCTGCTCACAGCAACTCGTTTCCACAGAGCCCACTGATTCAGCAGCTCTGGGATCTGCCTGAGAGAGCTGCAGCCAAATTATCTCCCTGGACACCAGGCCGCCTTCACACAGAGTCTTCATGAGAATTCCTTCTGTGGTTGGGATGTTCATTGGATGTCACAGAAGACAAGCCAAGTTCTTCCTGCAGCAATGCTGCCTGCTACTTAGCCTGGAGTTTGAGGAACAGACGTCAGATTTATGTGTCAAAGATAGAACTGCCTTTTTTTATGGACATTTTGCAAAATACTTACTATTTTGTAAAACTCTAGGGTCAAAATTAACTCATTCTCACTCAGTCTTGAGTGGGTAGGAGAAGCCCAGGGAGGCTTCCTGGAGGAGGTGAGAAATTATTAGGTCGCTGAGTTGGTCTGCTAATCCATGTTGCTTCCCTCAGGGCTGTGGGGTTCCCTGATTTGTACTAATGGTTCCTGTGCTAGAAACAGAGTCAGAGAATTCATGGCAACTGTGGTTGGGCCAACTCATTTTTCCAAGTTAATATTTGTCAGAAGAATTCCAGCTGTGTTCAGGGAAACCAAAGAGGGGAACAGCCATAAGATGAGTCATGAGTGTTTCTCCCAACACCTCTCCTAAAATATGACAGTCTGGATAAAGTCCTAAAGAGATTTTCTCCTTGTGCAGATCACAGAGGGAGATCTGCAAAGACACCCTGAGGAAATGTGAGCTGGTTAGGGGAGGCCTCACCCCAGCCTTTCCTTGGTCTCTTGATGCAATTGGGATTCACGCATAGCGTTTCACATGTATTAAACAAAGTCCATTCTCACAAAATCTTACGAAATAGATAGGTTCTGCTGTCCATGTCTTACAGATAGAGAAACTGAAGATTTAAAGAGGTTAGGATAATTATCTAAGCTCACATGGCCATTAAGTGAGGAACAATGAACCCAAACCCAAAGGGCCTTTTGTGCTAAGGTTAACTCCTCCCATATGACATCATTGCATACACACACACACACACACACACACACACACACACACACACTCTATTCATGGCTTAACAGGACCATTTTGTGCATTGAGCAGAGTGACACTGAATTAAAAGTACAAATCCAAAGATCCTTACTCTTCAATGGTTTGGGTAAAGATTATCAATAAGATCTACAGACGGTTGTATCAGAATAATGACAGACCGCGAAGCCAGGGAAGGGCTTGACGACTGGGCTGCATGTCTCACCTTTGCAATGATTTCTGCAGCAACGATCGATTGAACTAAACATTGGTGTCTCTATGTGCCGGGGAAGATCACTCACTGTTGCTTGTAAGTTACCCATTCAGCCCTGCAGAGGCTGCCAGACCCTGGGTGTCCCTGAGACCAGGTAGGTTGTACATATGAGTTTGGGAAAACTGTACTATAAAGTTTTACATTACATATTCTTATCTGAAATTCTGTGGTAAATGTAAAAGGGCTGCTGTAAATGAAAGTTGTCATGAACCACAAATTTAGTAAACTTGTTCACAGGACTTCTGGAAAAAAAAATCTATTTGCTTTTAAAAGCCCTTCAAAATCTGTTTCTAGGATGCCTAAAACAGATAATCTAAAATTTAAGAAGATTCAAATTGTAAAAACTGCAATTGGACATTTTCTTTAAGTTAAACTTTTTGTTTGAATCACTACAGACACATGTGCAGCTGTTTAGAGAGACACCGAGAGGTGCTGTGTGCCCTGACAATTTTGTCCTGTGAAATTCCAGCATGATGGCACTCTGTAGTCAAGCGTTGGCATAGGTATAGCCAAGGCAGAAAGCAGTTATAAGAGAGCAATTTAGTGACTCTGCCTTACAAACCTCCATGATCTGGGACTCCAGGGAGCCCCTGGGGAAGCAGAATGACCCTGGAGCTCTGCAGGGTACTATGGCCAATTCAGGGTAACTGAAAGCTGAGAGTCTTGTGGGAGTGCCTGGCCAGGAACCTGTGGCCTGCAGAGGAGGCTGTTCTTTGTGAGACTCTGCCTTGTCTTGTGACAGCTGGCTGGACAGGTGCCCACTCACTCAGAAGCCGACTAACAGTGGACCCAGAGGCAAGTGGCATCTGCTCTGGCTCTAGCATGGGCCAGTCCTAGACTCACTTCTCGGATCTCAATGATCAGCTGAGGTGGCTGTGTCCAGTGCTGCCCAGGATGATGGCTCCTGCCCACAGGTGGGTGCTGAGCTTGAACTTCAGGTTGTGCCACCAAGGTACTGTTTCTTATGTGGACAGATTTTACCTAATTTCAACTTAAACAGACACATGTCGCTGCTGGCCACTCCACTGGGCACAGATCATGGCCTTTCAGGTCCCTGCTGCCCTCTAAATTTCTAATTAAAAATATCTAGATTTGTCTAGATGGGTCACGCTCCTGATTTACCCCTGGAGAAACTGAGGCTCTAAGAGACCCCGGACTTTCTTGAGGTCTGGCTGGTGACCTGTGTGAGAGCTGGCAGCCCCACCAGGACAGCTGACCTCCAGTCCAAATCACCTCTGCTGTTCGATTTCATGGCTCAGAAGCAGTCTGCTAACAGGGAAGTGTGACGTAAAGGCAGCGGGGGAGCTGTCCATCCTCGTCCCAAGCTGAACAAGAAATCCAGAATATTTGCGACATGAAAGTTCCTGTTCTAACAAGGAGGAAATTAGCCACTGTTTAGGGGAAAAATCCAACAAAACTCAGCCAATCTGGTAACCAATGACTAAAACGAGGATAATTTTAACAAAGGAACTGCTATTAGGAGCTAGATTTCTGTGAGCAAATGGAACAGCAAGTGGCACGGTTCTAGGAAGGAGAAACGTTGGAAGATATGTCCATAGGAGAATTTCCACAGTGCTAGCTTCCATGCTTCTGGGAGGCCACCCTCACTGCTCATTAAGTGACAGCAGTAGCCGTGGAGTTGGCGTCTACTTAGAGACCTACTATTTCCTAATCAGAAGACCCTCCAGAGAACCACAGACACAACATGTTTGGAAAAAATCCCACAAACTATGCAGGATGACAAAAACATGCTTATCAGCACATCTAGAGTAAAGAACAGCTTCTTTATTCTAATTACATCCCGTAAAGTTTAGCCTAATGTTAAAAAATATTTTTAATAACCTAAGGCTCTTTCCCCTCAATACATAGCCTATTTTACACAACATCCTAAAAATGTCCTCTTTAATCTTTTTCCATTTTTAAATTGTGCCACCAAATCATAAAGAGTGTGTGTGTGTGTGTGTGTATGTGTATGAAGGGTGGTGTGGTGTTTTTGAGTCCCTAAGTTATCATGATTATATCTTTTAATGATAATAAATGGTCCAGTTGTCCCCAGATACAGGTCTTCTCGGGAGAGAAATAAATTACAAACAAGAAGATCCTTGGAAGATTTTTATCCCATCAGGATTTCCTCCTCCGAGGTCTCTTCCTCTCACCTTTGGGTGTCTATGTGCTCCATCTGTTGTCATCTCACTGCTGCTGAGTGAGATGACACTGCTGCTTGGTGGGAACTGGGTGGCTTCCCCCGTCACTGTAAGGGAGGGGTTTGACTGGGGAGGTATAGTTGCTCTGGGCACAGGCAGCAGGGGGCTCCGGCTTTCAGTGTCAGCCTTTTGCCACCCACACCCAGCTCCTCCTAGGACTGATTCTTCCTCCCCCTCCCCCTTTTGTTCCCTCTTCTCCCCTGTAGGCAAAGATGTATTTCCTGAAAACTGGAAAAACCAGATGCTATCAACCTCAAATCAGTGCTGATTAACTTCAGTTATAAAATCCAGGCCTTGTGCCCTTATCTGTAAGTGACACCTTCCACTTTACAACTGGGGCTCTTAATGTGCACAATTCAAATCTCGGGCTTCACCATATCCTTGGACCTAATGCAGATTTTGGCCCTGAACTTCTGTTAAGAATGTCATTACCACATCAAGGGCTTTTGACCGGACTAACTCCAGAGCAAGCTCAAGCTTCTCGTCCTGGTCTTGTATCCCAGCTGTCATCTTATGTGTCACATTTTAGGAACTCAAAGATGTGTCTACATAGAATGTTATTACCTATGCAGTTCTTTGTTATTTCTTGTATTAATACTTTTAAATCAGATAATCTTTGCAATTAACACTAGGCATCAGAGGCCAAGCAGGAGTTGAGCCCCTTTGGGATGTACTCCTTGTGGGACACAGCACAGGAAGTCCCATGATGCCACTTCCCAGGGGGCCCCAGCAGTTGTGTGGGGTCAGAGCCCCGAGCCTGTGATCTCAGCCACACCCTCTACTCTTTCTCCCAGCCAGATGCTATGAGGAAGAGGGTCTGTTCTTCCTAATTCCAGTCAGGATGGAGTTCCACTGTGCTAAGTTCATTCAAAAGATCAGGGCACCCTCCCTACTCCCTCCAGGAACACCCTAGCTGTTGCATTTTGCGATAAGATTTCTGAGAGAGCGAGCTTCAGCAGGGCCGCCTCCACCTGCAGTCTAGGGCCTGCCAAGCTGTGTTTGCTGCCGTGTTTAGGGCCTGCCAAGCTGTGTTTGCTGCCGTGTTTAGCTCTGAGCTGGCAGGGGTGCAGGAGTGGGCTCTGGGAGGGGAGGGTGGGGGATGGAGGCCCAGCCTCCTTGGAGCAGAGAGGGCATTGACTGGGTAGGTCCTCTGTCCTTGGCTGAGCAGCTGAGTAGGACAAACAACTCCCCAAATAGTAAACCAAAGGGAGGCAGAAAGGGGACCCCCTTTGAAGGGTTTGTCCCTAAGACCAGCCAATCTTGTGTTTTTGAGATCAAGTCCCTGGGATAAACAGTTGTAGGTTCATATTTCACAGATAAAAACAAAAAAACCCAATAAAACCCATCAAAGCCTAGAGTTTTCTTCTACTTCAATGGCTTGTGTTCTCCCAGAGGCTGTAGCAAATGTCCATATTTCTATCCAATTTGAGGCCTGCGGCTGTGGGTGAGAACAGGGGCAGGGAAGCCAGCTGCACCCACGCCTTTAAAGTTCACTTTCTGGGCCTCCTCACTTGTCTTTTCATCCTTTTTTATTATGAGAGAGGTTTAAGGCAGTCCTGTTCACAACAAGCGACTTCCTGTTTTTCTGCCAAGAAAAGAGCCGGGGGCTGTCCATACCTGGGACGGGGTGGCTTTGTAGAAAAATTCAGGGTGATTTTGATCCTTTAATTGCTTCAATTTTCCTGCATAAACCAATTTCTTCCCTCCTTATCCCTCAAAGCTTCCGATAACATAATCTATTGGGTACAACTAGACACTGGATTTCTGTTTGTTTGAAAGTTTCATATGTGGATATTTTTTAAAAGGCAAGCAAGAACCCACCAAGATAAACTGCTCTTCATGTAACAACATTATTGAGAGCAGTGCCTTCACGGAGACAAAAGGTGGAAAACCCTCCAGATTAGTGAGTCTAAGACTTGTCAAATCCAGCTTTGCAGAGATGGAGAGCCTGGCCACAGCAGGAGAAAACAGCCGGTGCACACAAAGAGATAAGGTAGAGACATGCTGAGGGCTGACCCTGGGCCCACCGCCTCTGTGTGCCTAGAAACCCCTCAGTCTCCTGAGTGCCAGCATCAGCTGAGCACGACGTGTGGCCATCTCCATGTCGCTGTCCTTGATCTCAGTAGTGGAAACTGTTCCCTCCCCTAAGTATGGTACAGCTGCAGGAGCACTGCCCAGGAGCCTGCTGAAAGTGCAGACCTCTCTCCCCAATCAGAATCAGCAATTCAATTAGATTCCCAGGTGACTCAGATACTCGATTCAAGATTGAATGGTTCAGAGCAGCAGTTCCCAGCCTTTTTGGCACCAGGGAGTAATTTCATGGAAGACAATTTTTCTGTGGACTGGGATGGAGTGGGATGGGAGGGGATCTGACAAGAGGAAGAGCTCAGGTGGTGATGCAGGTGATGAGTGGTGGCTGTAAATGCAGAAGAAGCTTCTTTGACCAGCCACTCACCTCCTGCCGTGCTCCTGGTTCCAGACCAGTGCCACGGTCCTGGGCCCAGGGGCTGGGGACTGCTGGTTTAGAGCACAGGTCTCCAAGCCTTTTCTTTCCTTTTTATTTTATTATTTTATTTTCTTTCTTTCTTTTTTTTTGATTATGCATCCCTAATTGCAAAAGCAAGAATCTCAGTTAGCATCACATATATGATGCCAATTATACTTTTTATACTATTATATACATTACAAATACACACAAATAAGGAGAGTAAAGAGCAAGAAGTTAGGATGCAGTAACACTATGTATTTACTAATGATGCAAAATCCTTTTGATTGCTGCTATTTGCAAACCAGGGGTGATGGGAGGTCTCTCCTCTGCGGGCCTAAGAGGAGAAGCTAAGGCGGAGCCCATAAAACCCTGTGGTTGCAGGGAGCCGGCATGGAAGGGCCAGGAGGTGCCCTCAGTGAGCAAGCAAAGGCTCCATGGGTGAGGGCCTGTCAGTCCCCAGTGTCCCCTGGTAATAGGTGCAGTGTTTTCTTCGCAGCTAGCAGGCAAGAGAGCGTCTTTTTCTGCACTACTATGCACAGACTTTGGTCCCGTTACCCGGGGTTGCGCCGCACTAACACTTGATGCTGGTTCAGACAGCCTGCCATCACTTGGAAATCAGATCACGTGGAAGGAAACAAGCCTTCCTGGGACCCAAGTCTGCCAGAGATGATTTATCTCCAGGGGCGTGTACCTGGGCTTGACTTTGCTATGTATTTTTTGGCCAAAGCCCAGTCACCATGGAGTTACATGTTAGCTTACAGATTTGGCCTTGTAAAAAAAGACAACCCCTCAAGGTTATAACTTCATTGCTCTGCAAGACCTTAAGGGTTTTGTTACCCAACATTTTTTTTTTAAAAACCCTTCTACATATCCAATTCCTCAGATGCTCCCGGAAAAAGCATGGCCACCAGCTTATGACTTATGACACTCACAGCTTAGCACCTGGAGAACCGTATTTGAGGAGGCTGATGACAAAAGTGCCCCTGCTCTACGGCTGCCTTTGTCTCTGGTGGGTGGCCTGACTGAGAAACCAGCCCACGGGCCCAGGCCTGACGTGGCTGGATGTACTGAGAGAATGCACAAAACCAGGTTAGCTTGTTCCCTCCTTTTCCTTCTGTTCCTCTCTCTGCCTTCAGCTCAATCCTGCCCCACCTGTTTACGATATGCACTCTGTCTTTCCAAGACCTCACCTGAAGTCACCCACTTTCCCCCCGGTCTTGCATTTGCTGCTACTGCTGTGTGACCTGTGGGTGTGATGGCTATGGAGAAAGGTCACAGGCCCTGCCTTTGCCAAATGGTTATAGCCAGACACCATGCTAGGCCTCCAAAAATTCACACACAGGGCACAGAGCTGAGGTGCTGTGGTGATGATGGTGGAAATGGACCTTTGTAATGCAATGCAGGAAGGGCTGCAAAATGGGGCGACTGTTTCAATCTGGCTCTTTATTCCCTTTGTTTCTCAAACTCATTTTTCTTTAAGATTTACTTTGAGTTATTCATAGAAAGAATATGTATTACGTGCCTATGAAATGCACAGCACCATTTCAGTGCTGAAAGAAACACAAAAGAAGTGAAAGACGAGTAAGCCACAGTCCCCGGGGCCTCAGCACCTTGGTGGAAAGAGAGAAACATTGAAAAAAAACCCCCAAGTAACGATGCCAGGCAGTAAAGGGCATCACAGAACAAAGTCACACAGGCATCCTAGGAGGGGGCAAAGGGACAGCTGAGTCAGAGAGGAGAGCCTGCAGTTTGACTGGGATCCGAGGAGTGAACATACTTTAAACATAGGTGGAGGAATCCAGGGGGACTGCTGACCAACGGGCCAGCACAGGCTCAGCCACACCTGAGCCTTGGCTCTCTGGGCAGCATGGCCAGCTGATTCTGGGGACTCTCCTCCCAGTGGAGACGGCCATGGGTGAACATGACTTCCTCCTGGAGGACTTTGCTGCTAAGCCTCACGCCGAGACGGTGAGCAGCACCTGGGAGATCCTCAGAGCTGGAAAATCTCTCAGACCCAGGGGCTCAGACCTCAGATTTTTAGCAGGACCCCCAAGTGATGCCTGTTCATACTTAAGAGGCTTCTTTAGGGCACAAGGAGCAGGTGGTGTTTGGGATCAGTGATGGGACAAAGGAAATTGGAACAGTGCATGAAGTCAGAGCAAGAGAAGCTGGGAGGCAGGAATTCACCCAGGAGTCTGCCCCATGGCTGAGATAGAAAATGAGCAGGCCCCTGACAGCAGCCTGTGTATACTGAGGCATGAGAGGTGGGGCTGGATGGACATGCCCTTGGAACTGGTGCTCTGGACAGTCCCAAGGGAGCTGAGAGGGGGATGAGGAGAACAGAAAACCACCACACAGCACTGGGCTTGGGGTCAGGCCTTGAGGCTCTGGGAATACTTCTAGCACACCCCTGCTTAGGGGTGGGAAGAGGCCCCCATAGAGCAAACAGGAGGCAGAAAGAAGAAACACTAGGTCATTGGTTACTTGCAGCTTTCATTACAAGAAATTTTACTAGAATTTCCATAAGCCTAGAATTTCACACCATGAACATAAGTTCAGAAAACACATTTTAATTTGTTAGTGGTGCCAGTAAAAACAGGCTAACTAAACAATAAATGTTTAATCTTGGGAATAGACTACAAGATTGAACAAATACAAGTGATGGATTTGCTAATTCTTTTCTTTCCCTGTGGAAATAACCACTACTGTTCAGCAAAACCACCTAACTTGTGGGAGATTTCCAAAGACACAGAAGGGCCTGGACTTTCTGCTGTGTCCTGTGGTGGCAATGACGATGCTGCTGGGGGTGGGGTAACACTGCACTTTACTTCTTTGCCTGCCTGCTCACCCAGTGGCTGCTGCTGGGCCATGCACTGGGCAGTCGGCCAGGCCCCCAGGATGGACCCGGGTTGCAGGTTACCCTCCCACGCTTTGTCTCTCCTTCAACCTGGATTCTTTGATCCTGGAGGGTGGGAATTATCCCCGTTTTTCAGCATCTTTCCTCAGCACCTAGAAACTTGTTTTTCAAAGTGTGAAGCATCTGAGGAACTGGATATGTAGAGGCTTTTTTTTTTTTTTTTTTTAAGAGACAGTCTTACTTGGTCGCCCTTGGTAGAGTGCTATGGCATCACAGCTCACAGCAACCTCTAGCTCCTGGACTTAGGCGATTCTCTTGCCTCAGCCTCCTGAGTAGCTGGGACTACAGGCGCCCGCCACAATGCCTGGCTATTTTTTTGTTGTTGTTGCAGTTTGGCCGGGCTGGGTGTGAACCTGCCACCCTCAGTATATGGGGCCAGCACCCTACTCACTGAGCCACAGGCGCTGCCCTGTAGAGGCATTTTTAAAGAGCATGTCAGGTAACAAAACCACTTAAGGTCCTACAGAGCAATGGAGTTATAACCTTGAGGGTTTTTTTTTTTTTTGCAGTTTTTGGTCGGGGCTGGGTTTGAACCTGCCACCTCCGGCCTATGGGGCCAGCGCTCCACTCCTTTAAGCCACAGGCACCGCCTGAGGTATTGCCTTTTTTACAAGGCCAAATACACTGCATTACACAGGAGCTTGTTAGAAATGCCAGGGCCCAGGTCAGACTCAGAGTATCAAAATGTGCATTTTAGCAAGATCCTCAAGTGTCTGTGTACACATCAAAATTTGAGTTTGAGACTCTGAAAAAGGGCTCTCAGACCTGCCTACATGTGTGTTGTTGTCACAGGGAAAATTTTAAAAGGCTATGGGTGCCTGGGCATCACCCTAGACCAATTAAAACTGGATTTTTGCAGGTGGGGCCCAGGCATTCTAGAAGACAGCTAGACACAAAGTAGGAACTGAGAAAATGTTCTATTAACAAAGATCCCAAATGAGGAAATGTCAGGGCAGAAGGACCAAGAAGGAGGGTCTTAGATGTAGATCAATTCTTATTTTATCAATGGAAAAACAGAGACCCAGAAATGTGAAGGGATTCGACAAGGTCACACAGACATTAAAGATGAATTGGTGTCAGGAATCAGCTGTGGTGGTTTGAAATATGTACATTAATTCCTTGGCCCCACTTTCCAAAGGTGGAGGCTAATTCCTCTCCCTGTGAACATAGGCTCACTTCTAACAGATATAAAAAGTCAGAAAGGGATGTGTACATCTCCAGAGACCAGTTCACAAAAGACACTGAAGCTTGCTGCTTGCTCTTTCTTCTATCACTCAGCCACCATGTCACAGGAAAGCTCAAGCAGCCCGTGAAGAGGCTCACCTGATGAGGGACTGAGGCACTGCCCACGGCATGTGAGCTCTCCTGGGTACAGGCCCGCAGCCCAGCCCTCTGCAGCCTCAGGAGGGCCCTGATCCAGAATGCCCCGCTGATTCCTCACCCTCAAAAACCTACATTTGGGGGTCATTCATTGTGCAGCAACAGATGACTAACACACTTCCGAGTCCTCTGATATTTGAGAGGCACCTACTTCTGATGCACAGAACTTCAGGTATGCTGGCCCAGGTCTTGAGAAGCTCAGGATTGCGGGCAACTGATGATGAAGCAATCAAAACCCAGGGGCAGGGATGGGCACAGTACGCTCATGGTATGGTCCCCAGTCCTTTCTCCTGGCCCCCAGGTATCCACCCAGCCCTCCAAACTGGCTTAGGTGCCCACATGCCAGTCCCTGCCCTTTCTAAGCCTGGCTGGCAGCAGGATAGGGAGGCACAGAGCCGGGCCAGCCTAAGAAGAGAGGCTGCCAGGAACCTGGGTTCAGAAGCAGTGGCCTCACCCACATGCCAAATGCTGGCAAAACCAGCATCTGCACAAAGTTTATGGGGTGTTTCCTCCACTCTGCCTGTCTTGTGGTGTGGCTGTGAGTGCACTGAGAACTGACTGATGAATTTAAAAAACAAACAAGCAAACAAAAACCCTCAGCTGATTTGTTAGTTACCAAACAATGGCCCATGGCCCTAAAATAGATGCTGAGACTCAGAAGTGGGAGAGAACAGGGGGTCTCTCAGGGAGGATGTTCGGTCTGGTGTGCCTGCCCTTTCTTCCCTCTGTGCTCCACCCTCCCCAACCCTGGCTAACTGGATTGTCCCCTTTGCCTTCTGCAATTTTCTTTTAGAGCTTTCTGAGAAAGCCCTCCATAGAATTTCCTATGATGGCTCTCACCAGGGTTTAGAGTGACACCTCCATGCATTTTGTGAGACAGGCCATGGGCAGCTGACCAGTTCCTTCTGGGGGACAGAGGCAGTGCTGAGAGAGCAGCAGCCAGCAGCCCCAGCTCCAGTGGCGGGACTTGGCGTGGTCTCAGCCACCTCAGCCCTTCACTGTCCTGTGCCTTCCCATGTTTTCTAGCATCCAAAGGTGCCTCGGGCCAGAACCCTGCAGAGTCCTCTGTCCTCCCTGGAATACTTCTCGCCTCTGACCACAGCTCCTAGAACTCTGAGCACTTTCTTTCCTCACCTGCCTGGGCAAATGAATGTGTTTTCGGAGATCGTGTGACCCAGAGCCCACTATGCACATGGTGATCACTAATTGGTACAAGCCCCAAGCTGACCATGAAACCCAGAAATTATCTGCCTTCCATCTCATGGTAAGAAAACATGTCATGAGACCTCTCAAAGGCCCTTTAGCACTGGGCTCTTTCACATGCCTCACTGGCCTTGAGTCTTACGTGATCACAACTCTTCCTGAGATTCAAGGTCAGGTCCACAGGACTTTGAAATATAAGGTTCTTATCCATTATCAACTAAGTGTGGAGCTACAAGCATCATCTTTGTTCACAAAAGGCTCAATATTCCACTTCTAGGAGTATGAGACCTTCCTGTCAGTTCATTCTCTGAACAGGAATAAGGAAAATAGAAGATACTGCGTATTAATTGTGCATTCTATGTTAGACACTGCGATGCCTTGCTTATGAACATTCCTTTAATCCTCACACCATGAAAGGTAGATATTATTCCCATTTTACAGATAAGGAAACAGACTGAGAGGGTAACATTAAGCGGCAGAGCTGGGGTCTAACTCTTCCCACTCCCCTGAGCTTCCTCACCTGGCTCACACAGACTCCCGTGCCCTGTACGCTGAGGCTCTGACCTCTCAGAGGGGTTCAGGCTCTATAGAGATTCAGAGCTCAGAGACATCACCCTTCACCCTGGACTACCAGGTGGCCGCTCTGCAGGCCCCTCACAAGTATCACTATCACACCGGCCCTGGAGAGCCCCAGCCCCCTTACTGAAATCACTTTTCCTCTGAGCCCAACTTAAGCACCACCCAGGGTGAGTGCAGCAAGGACCCCTCTTGCCAGCTTGGGCAGCATTCGGGGGTGGCATGGCAGGAGCTGCCACCACCTCTAAGCACAAAGGGGCAAAAGAGAGAGAGTGGAGCAGAATCCAGGAAGGGGCTATGGCCTCAGGTGGAAAGGTACAGAGCAAATCCCCATTGGCCGCCATTCTCCTGCCCTCTGCTCCCCCGGGTGCCTTTTATGGGCCAGAGGGCAAGGGAGCCCACCAGTGAGGGTAAGCCTCCTAGGTCCAGAGCCGGGGCTAGAGGACACGCAGAGGGGCACCAGACCATGAGGCACCAGGCAAGACTTGTGTTGTCTGTCCTTGTCCAGGGTCCTGGGCTGGGCTAGCACTTGGCAGGTGCTTACAAACTTAGAGTGTGAGGATGGGTGCTAGAGTAAAAGGGTCAGAGAGGGCCTCTAGGCTCAGTTCACCACACCCAGCACCAGAAGCAGGGCGACAGCTCTGGGGGCAGTGGTGTGGCCAGCACCATAGGCCTGGGAGGAAGCAGGGGCATGGTGCTGGTCAGAGCCCAGTGGTGGTCAGCAGGAATGACTTAGGAATGACATCCTGACTGGCCAGCAAGAAAAGGTGGGCTTGGAGGGCAGGGCAGGCTGACCCTTCCAAGACAGATGAGATAGCATCAGGATCACTCCAGAAGTCACTCCCAACTGAGTCTGAGAAGTCAAAGCCACCTCTTAGCTATAGGGTGGTGCTCTGTGGAGGATGCAAAGGACACAGGGCAAAGAGGGAGTTTCAGGTTTATGGGAGAGTTACACAGTACAGTGTTCCCACGTTCCCCACCCCTGGGTTTCCTTTTGTTAATATCTGGCATTGGTGTGATCCAGTTGTCACACCTGATGAACTACTACTGATATAATACTATGAACTAAAGTTCACACTTTATTCAGAAGTCCTAGGTTTCCCCCCAATCCCCTTTTCTGTTCCAGGATCCCACATTCTAGCTGTCGTGTACCTCAAGGTTCTTCGTGGCTGTGACAATTCTCAGGTTTCCCTGGCTTTGAGGATCATTGGTGAGGAGGTGTCTGATATTTTCCTCATGGCTAGATGGGAGTGTGGGTTCTGGGGAGGAGACTGCAGGGTGTGCACTGCCAGAAGCCATGAATCTGCCTAGTCACCCGGGAGGCAGTGCCCACCTCTGTCCCCCTTTCCACGCCACACTCTCGGGAAGGACGTCTCCACACAGCCCACACACATGGACAGAGGATCTATGCAGATTTGTCTTTTCTCTGTCATTCATCTATCTATTCACCCATCCTTCCTTCTGTCTATATTTCTGTTGGTGTGGACACATGGATATTTATTTTAAACTCTTGGTTATAATCCAATACTACATTATTCATTTTGTTGTTCTAATTGTACCAGCGTTGGTGGTTGGGAGCTCTTGTAGGCTGTGTCCCTCTGACATACCTCCTGCTTTTGTTTTTTGAGCATTGCCTTACTGTCTGACACTACAAGAAGCTCCAGGTCTCAAGGGGGTCCAACTCATGGCCCATGGGCTGCATACAGGTTGTCAGAGGCCCGTTTTGCTTATCTGTGGTGTCAGGTATTGCAAAAAGGATGCACAGACATTTTTTTTTTCTCATTAGCTTTCATTAGTGTGTGTGGCCCAAGATAACTCTTCTTCTTCCAATGTGTGGCAGAGAAGAAAAAAGGTTGGACAGCCCATGCTACAGGGTCATCTTGAATCTTCCCTGCCCCAGCCCAGGATAAGCCCATGCCCCTTTACTGCAGAATGGTATCACAAGCCAAGATTTGGGAGCAGAGTGAGGACAGACACATGCCAAGATGAAGAGGTATCTGAGGCTGCCCCCAAATACCTCCTATTCCCAGTTTTAGAAAGAACGAGCTCATATTTACAAAGACATCTGTGCTGTAATCAGGAAGTCAACAGGAGGCACTAAGGAGGCTGGGGACCCCCCCATCCCATCCTCCCGGATATTTCCAGAATGAATAAAGCAGACATGAACCCATCTCTAAGAGGAATACCATCAGTGCTGTTCCTGGCCCTGCCTTAGAGATGCAATGGCCTTTGGATCTGGGAAGAACTTGCCCTTTCTGAGTGTTATTTAACTAGAGAGGTGACCCCAAGTATGATGAAGGACTTGGAGCTTCTGGAACTCCTCCCATCTAATACCGGTTTCCTCAACTTGAAGACACATATTGGCCTTCTTACTAAAAGAATTTTTTTTGTGTGTCAATTGCTGAGAAAACCCCGAAGACTCTAACTATCCAAGTCTCCAAAGCTGACAGTGGTCGTAGGCTTCAGTTTCTCTGAAGGGTCAATGGCTTTTCTGTGGCCTTAGTACAACTTCTGCTGAGGGGGAAAATAATCACTCTTTGTGTTTTGGTTTCTTGCTCAACCCCCATTCACACAAACAAGTCACTTTTAAAGCCTTTGTTATGTAAGACATACTACATGAACTAGAGATTATTGGCATTTACTTACACCCTTATTAATAGACAGGATTGGGGGCGTATACGGGATCTATGAAACCCCACAAGGAGGCCATGTTCCCACAGAGGAACTCCAGCCAGCTCCATCTGATAGAACGAGGCTGCAGCTCAAAGTCATTTTTCTTTTCCTGGCAAATGGCAGCTACATAGGGAAGGGACACAGGCAGGAGGGCCACGTGGGTCGCACCTGTAATGCTGACCACAAGGCCTGCTGGGCTGCCACCTCCACTGAAATCACCATGAGTATCTTCTAGAAACCCATCGTTGGTCCACAAAAAGATCTAGGGAGGGCACAGAAGTGTGTTAAGGGGTAAAAATACCACAGCTTATTATATCTTTGTGTTTGCCAATAATCACCATCTTATTAGGTGGCCAGACCTCCCATTAAATACAAAAAGCTCATTCAAAAATCAAAATAAGATTGAACTTGGAAGATTCTGGTGTTATTGCTAATGTGCATGTTTGTCATATTTTTTAAGAACCTTGGAATTTCACAATCTATTTCCAAAAAGTAAGATCCAAAGGACCTTCATGTTTGTGAAACACACAGACCCTTCTAATAAATGTTGGGGTTGACAGTACTAAGGAGAAGCTTTTTTTGTTTGGTTTCATTTGGTTTTAACAGTGATTTTTAGGAATCATTAATTTTAACTATTAAAATATTAGTCCTAACTAGTTAGAATCTGAGACATGGTGAAGTCTGGTCAGAGGAGATGGGTTTGGAAGTGACAGGAATACCAGACAATGCCTAATGTTGGGAGTGTTTCAATATGGAGACGGTCTATTGGTAAAGCTGGGGGAAAGACTTACAATAATCTATTCTGAAAGCAGGAGGGCACCAGGCACCAATGAATTTGTTAGCACAGCTGCAAATCTGGTTAAATTAAACCCAACAGGAGAACAATCCACACACAGAGCAGCTAATGTAAACTCAAGTGAAAACAATTTGAAACCTTTCCAAAAGGAAACCATTAACCCTGGAGTTTTCAGCAGGAACGGGGGCTGTGCATAAGGCACAGACATTCCGTTTCCAGTGAGGCGTCTACCTAGTAAGTGGAGGAGTGCCAGCTTCGGAAATGTTCAGTGTAGTAGAAAACGAGATCAGCGAAACTCGCAGGTGCCGGTGCCGAGCTGTACTCCCTCGCACTGCGCTGCTTCTGCGTGCCTCCTGAGTACTTAAACTGCACTGAAGGAACAGATCTTGCCTTTGGTTAAAGGGACCATCTGCAGCTTAGATCCCAGACTCAGGGGTAAAGGTGTCATTCAACTGGGGAAGTTCAGAGCCAGAATTGCCTCTTCCGTTTGGTGGACCCCAACCTCTCCAACATCCTCCATTGTTGGGGCTGACCCTGGGCTGCCCTCTGCCCCACCACTTCCCAGCCTGGTCCAAGCCTCATCCCCAGCTACTTTGGTTGCTATTTCTCTCCCCTTGACCCCACTCTCTCCCCTCTATGCTTGCCCACATCTCCCTCTCTCTCCTTCTCCACTCTCCCCACCCAAGAGCGTGCCATCCAGGGGAAGGCTGCAGAAAGGGAGTCCATGAAGTGGGCACCTGCCAGGTGGCTGTTGGGGGCTGGAGGACCCTGGGCCAGGCTGATGAGGTGCAGGGCTGTGGAAAGCACCCCTCTTGCCTTCCCATCTGAAGTTAGGTAACTATGAAGGATATGGAAAAGCAGAGGACAGCTCCTGGTGGGCGCCAGGCAGCATTACCAATAGAGGAAATGCCCTGAAGGCAGTGGCCTCACCTCTAGAATGGTCCCTTGAATAAAGCTTTTTTCCTTTGACTCTCTGACATGACATGTTTCCTGATGGGCCCCTGACAGCTAGCTCTGTAGCACATGTAGGGGATGCCTAGCAGGGAAACTAGGGAGCAGGCAGAGGGGACTGTAGCTCCACCACCACCAGCTGGGGCAACCCGGGTGAGTGGCTCTCTCTTGGCCTCTATTTCCTTACCTGAAAACCTGTGTAAGATACTCACCTCCCAAACTTGCTGAGAATCAGACACCACACACATTGCCCTTAATGATACATAAGATTCAACCGGATGGAGGGACAAGTCCCTTGCCACTTCCTGTGTTCTCAACCTGAAACTCACTATTTCAAGGTCTCATTCTCTTCCCTATCTGCTTCACTGACTCCAGACAGTTCTGTAATGACAGAATCCCAGGGAAGTCCCTGACAGTCACATCCTGAAACCCCAGAGGGCTTTGCCAGGTTTCTACTGATTACCTGGCAAGATCTAGGTTCAAAACAACAATATGTGTGTGTGTGTGCGCGTGTGTGTATACAAAATTTATATTTTGTGTTGTGTGTAAGTCATCTAGTGATCAATGTCATGGATAAATATAAAATGGGAGTTTTGGGGTGGGGGCTGCTGTTTTATATAGAGAGAGCAGGGAAGGCTTCTCTGGTAAGATGATGTTAGTAGGCACCTGAAGGGAATGAGGAGATGCCCAGAGCCCTTGGGCAAGAGAGTTTTGGAGAGAAGGATTTGAAGTTGCAGCAGCCCTGAGTTTGCACCAGTATGGCCACAGGGGGGTGAGTGTCACTGGAAAGTGACTATGGGGCTCCACAGGGCTTGAGGACCCTGTCTCTAATTGCAGGTTCCTGGTGGTGTTCTGAATTCTGGTCAAACTGATATGTTGTTACAGGGAAAGACAGACACCTCAGATGGATTTGACTGTAGGAAACCACAGTGAATTGTTACCAGGCCACATGTGCTCAGAGGCTATGCAGACTTATTACACTCAGCCCATGGGTGAATGTGGAGCTCCGGCAGGACTCCCAGTGTAACTGTGTCCTGCTCTAAGGGCTTTGCCTGCCTCATTTCACTTACATCTGCACAATACACCCAGGAGATAAGTGCTATTACCCTGTCTGAAGGAACCCAGAAAAGTTACCCAGCACTGATGGTCTGATGCTGCACCACCATCATGGGGAGGAGCCGGGATGTGGCCTCCTACCCACTTTTCCACTGTGCCTGCCTCTGGTGCCAGCCCATTCCTGTCTGCCCCAATGGAGGTGTCTAGCCTGACTTCGGAGAGGAAAGGCTTCTGAGCCTGGGCATAGAGCAGGTACATCCTAGGTTTGGGGGTGATTCTGGCACTGCTATTGCAGGAGGAGTGGCCTTGAGTTCCTACTCTAGCTCCTGGCACACAAAAGCCCAAACATAAGCTGCATAGGCCCGTGGCCGGCCAACAGCAAGCTTTCTGCTAAGGTGCCTCTGGGGACCTGGGCAAGATCCGTGCCTTGAAACATCTGTCTTGGTAGAACTTGTCCCCACACCAAAAATGGTTATGGATTAGACTTCAGACTCATGTGCAACGGCCTGCCTCATCCCAGCTCTGATTTCTGAAGGAGCCCACGGAAAAGACTTGGAGTGGAAGTCCATGAACTCTTGGGCAAGACAACTGACCTTGCTTCAAGCCGCACTTGCACTTTGTGAAAAAGGGATGATAATCTTTATTTCCCAGGATTTCTATGCAGATTAAATAAAATGGAAACACTATGAAGGTAAGTGCCCGACAAAGGTAGGTTTATATCAATGTCTTGTGCCAGGCACCATGCTGGCTGCTAGAGAGCCTGTCTCCAAAGATAGCACAGCCAGTGCCATGGACAGTCATTTGCAACGCAGCACCACGTGGTAAGCGCTGCTTATTCCATTTCTCCTTCCGTAGGTTTGCCTTTCTGTTTGTGTGAGAATTTAGGTCTGTTTGTCCAATTTTTTGCTTTCAATGTGATGCACCATAAGAACAGGAGCTGGGTTTTCTATTGCTATTACATCTTTTCATAAAGCCTTGAGCAAGATTTGGAGCCCATTGTCCTATGGTAAATACAGTGACCACTCTAATTGAACAAAGAAATCCTCCAGTGAGGCCTTGGGGACCCCCTTTTCTTCAGGGGACCAGGGTAAACATGAAGGCCATGCAAACCCTGTTGTCCAGTCCCCACTGTGTTCTCAGAACCCCCAAGTAGAACTCAGGGAGAGGAGCAGAGCCCTCATACCATCCCTGTGAGAAAGGATGCCTGGTCTGTGCAAGGCCTGCATCCCCCAAATTCCTGCTTTAATTTAAAATGCTGGAGACAAACAACTGGTCCTTAGAGAACAAGGGACAATGCATTTGCCAGTGTCTCAGTTGTGTTTATTCTGTAAACATAAGGAGAAGCTCAACAGCTACTGTCCTTAATTTTGCAATCTTCACAAAATAAATATTTGCTTTCAAAAGCAACAACTGTGATAACCACTATGGTAATACTTCCGAGCACTGTCTCCCTCACAAATGCCAGGCACAGAAGTCAAGTCGGAATTCCGTGTGTGGTCTGCTTGGATAATGATTTTCATGTGGGAACCAACTCACTGGCAGTAATTCTGGAGAAAGTTTGGTCTCCTGGTTTTTAGAGTTGACTCAAAACCAAGTGTCCCAGGTCACTGAAGTGTTTTTGCCTTGTTTTCCTCTCTCCATAAAATAACTGCTTAATGAGAACTGAAGGGGGCCCTGATGCTTGTGGGGATCATAGTGGCCACAGGAACAGGACTGGCCCCTTCCAGAGGCCACTGGACAGACTGAGGTGTCTGCTGCATGCACATCGTAGGGATGATCTCTTATCAATCTAATAGGCTATAATTCAAAAGGAGTTCTGCTGAATGTAAATGATCCTTAGCAGAAGTTTTATCACCCATAAAGAAATCCAACAGCAGAAAACCACAATCTGAAAATCTACTGATGCACAGTGAATCTGTGCTGTCTGCAAAGCCCACTCTGCACTGAGAGCCATGCCATGCTTCTCAGAGGCATGGGCCTCCTGCAGAGGATAAGTCTGAACCGCCACAGCCACAAAGCCTACACTCTGATTTATCTTCTTCATTATGGACAAGATGTTTTAGGAACAGCTATTTCTAGCCTTCATTAAGGACTAAATCCTAAAGAAAATGAACCTTGAGATTCCTCTAAAGTATCTTTTGGGGATGCCCAGTGGATTTCAATATTTTTAAAAATTAAGGTTTTTCTGGGCAAGAGACAGTGTTTGTTATGCCAGGACACAAAGCCTCAAACAAGAGAGTAAAGCATAAAACCAAACCTAACCAGGTAAATAAAATCAGCCAACCCAATAGACATCTGCTTGCCAACCGAGTGCCCCTAGGGACTCGGACCTTCCAGTACAGTGTCAGATCCCAAGCAGGCTTTGAGCCATGTCCACCCTCCCAGTTCCTCCCACATGATCTGTCCTATGCTTTTGCTGTCTCTGGCTTTGCAGAGACACATCTCTTCCTCTAGGCTGACTTTTCCCTTCTAATTGGCCTCCACGGTCCTATTATGAAGAAGGAAATCAAACCCGCCAGGTGCTGGTAGCTCTGTGCTGGACAGGGCAGTGTAGCCAGAGTCTCCCTGGCTCCACGAGTCGATGTATTGTCAGCAGGATTGGCAATGGCATGCCAACCCAGGCACAACTGATCCGCATATGAGTTCCCCAATAGCTACTTAATTGAGCCCATCAGGGAGCCAGCTGTGTCCCAACTCCTTGTCTCTCCTGATGCTGGGAAATGTCCATCTCTCTGAATGGGAAGCAAGGAGCTAGTGGAGTGGCCTATAGTCCTGCTGACTGTGGGGGACCTCATGGGGCTCCATCCAAGAAAGGAGACAGAGCCATCTGTCAAAGAATGTGCAGAATGTACTCTCTGCACAATATATTGAGTCTTGAGAATCTGGTTTCAGATTTTTTGAAATTTAAGCATGTGTTTCAAGTTGTGGTCTTCAAATTTTTTCCCAGAAAGGGCCCCTTTGTCAATGGCCATGGGAACAGATGTCAGGTGGTAGGGAACCCCCCCTTCCCTGCTACCTGCTCCTGCTACCCTGCACTGCTGCCAAACCAGCCCTCTCAGGAAGAGGCTATCAGGGGGATCCAGCTCCCCAAAGGCTGACCCACAGCCGGTGTAGCGTGGTACAGCACTGACTGTCTCAGAATGACACTGTGCATGACTCCTGCCCTGACTTGATGTGTCATGTTATTTGCCTTCCCCCCACATCCCTCACCACAGAAGCTCTGGAACCTATATCTCCTCTCCTCTCTGGTTCTTCCCTCCTTCAGTGGCCCCACCCCAGGGCCTCTACTTCTATATCCATTCCTTATTCCTTCAAATATCATTTCCCAAAGGGCCCCACTTCCACCTGGCACCTTCTGTCCCTGCCCTGCTGATGCGTTTCTCATGGACCGGGATGTATCCGAAATCACATGTGTATCTGTGCATTGTGGTTTCTCGCCCTACAGCAGAATCTAGGCTCTGTGCAGGCAGGTGTTTCCGCTTACTGCCCATGGTACCACTGTGTCCTTGTAGCCCAGCACAGAGCCTGGTACATAGCAGATGCTCAGAAAAGATTTGCTGAATGAATGAACATGTATTAAAAACGCAAAATCCTGACTGGGCCGGGTGCTCACGTCTATAATCCTAGCACTCAGGGAGGCTGAGGTGGGAGGATTGCTTGAGCTCAGGAGTTCGAGACCAGCCTGAGCAAGAATGAGACCCCCTCTTTAAGAAGAAAACAAAAAAGAAACAAAACAAAACAAGCAGACAGACAAACAAATAAACCCTAAAATCCTGTGCATACAGGATTCCATGCAAATGTGGAATTGGAAATAGGGCAAATGGAAGTTTTAAGAGAGATTTGGTAATGGTCAAAGAAGTGTCAAAACAATGCTCTCTCATTGTTAATTTGCAGTGTGGTTTTGCATATCTTTCTTCTACCCTAAGAAGGTGCTTTATATCAAGATCAAAGTGTTGTCGGCAGAATCATCTCTCTCATTTTCAAGAGACTAATACTGAATTTTATTTCAGTATTTGGGCACACCTTTACCTGCCAGTATCCAGCCACTGAATAATATCAGTTAACAGTTTCAATCTTAAGGAATCTAGAAATACCACAGTTAAGCTTCCCTTTCATGCACCCTGGGCCGCACAGCTATTAGTAATAATAACATGTGGTTGTTATTGCTCTGACTGCTGATTTTGTCATGACTCACAGGGAAAGGCACCTTCCTGCCCTGTGTGGAGCAGTCTGATTTACTGGCTTGGGAAGTGAGCTGAACTGGCATGAAGCTTGCTGGTGGTGTAGCCAGGGTCATCAGCACAGGTGGATCTTCCTATGCCAGGCTCCTATCTCCCATCCTTTTTCCATGGTCCTCTGAAAACAAAGGCCTCCCGGCACTTAGATATGTCAGTATTGTACTAACTATAGGCATTCCCAGAAGCGCCTGGCCAGGAGGGTCTGGGCAGGGAAGGCAGGGTCTCCAGCTTCCCTAGCATGAGAAATAGGACATCTGTTCACCCTGGGGGCTAAGCGTGACACCCTGGGGGCTAAGCGTGACACCCTGGGATATCTGGCCTTTGAGAGATAACAGATATCTCTGTTCCCAGAGAGGGTAGCTTTGCCAATTGGGATTTGTTTGCTTGTTAATGTTCCAGCAGCTGCTTGTCTCCCACTGTACGATTAGAATAACTGGTGTCCCCATAAAAAAGGCTGCTAACTTTAAGAAATTGCTATTGCAGAATTAAATATAAGATTAATATTTTTCGGGCAGCGCCTGTGGCTAAAAGGAGTAAGGAGTCGGCCCCATATGCCAGAGGTGGTGGGTTCAAACCCAGCCCTGGCCAAAAATTGCAAAAAAAAAAAAACAACAACAAAAAAAAACCCCAAAACGCTTTAAAAAAAAATTAATATTTTTCCTTCTTAAAAAAAAAAAAAAAAAAGAATAACTAGTGACCTCTCTTAGATGTGAAGGAAGAGGATCTTGGATCCTATCCGCCAGACATGTTTCCACAGAGTACCCATGACATGCTGAGCGTGATGCTTTGGCTGAAGACACACCCTTACTATGTGGCCCAGTGGATGGTCCACCTCTGCCAAAGCTTCCTCCTTAGCTCTTACTGTTTAGGGTTAACTGTCCTTGGGTAAGGCTTTGACTCTCTAAGGACACCATAATGAAAAATGAAACACTATTGAGTCTCCTTTGTTTGTACTAACAGATGCCAAGGGGTTGTTGGGATGCCTGAGTCCCAAAAGCCATTTTGAAAGTTTCCCTTAGTTACTGGACTTAGATTTAACCACCTGAAACCACCCATATTCTGCTTTATAAAACAATGTTAGTGTAAACACTATTATTTTATCTATTACTTACCTTTATCAGGATGGTTTACAAACAATAAAACTTAGATTGCTTCCTCTCAACCCTGCACCTGTGATGAGGACAGGAAGGGAGGAAGTGTGTGTCCATGTCACCTGGGACACTGAAGTACATGAAGGGGAGTGTTGGCTGGCTCCACACTTATTTTTATCTCATGGCTTTTGGTGCACTGGCTCTCTATGGGGGCAAATATGCCATGTCAGAGTCAGGGGAAGCAGTTTCTAGTCCCAGCTCCTCAATACAGGTGGCAGGCTCCTCCACACAGTCAGGAGTATCACCACAATCATCATTAGCTATGTGGACTCAGGCCAGCCAGGGAGCCTCTCTGAGCCCCAGCTTCTTTACTGGAAATATGGGGAAGATAGGTGCGGAAATGCTTGTAAAGTGCCACAGAAACATATGACAGAGGTCAAATGACCAGGTATCAGCTTCTCTTTCCTTGCCGGAATGTTTTTTTTTTTTTTGGAAAGTAGTAATCTTGGGGACTAAAGAAAACTCCTGCCTGCAATAAGTGAATTCCAGAAGGACAGGATCAGAGGCAAGGAGGATGGAGGTGGCACCTTCAGAGGCAGGAGCTGGCTGAGGCTTTTGTTCCTTAATTGACCTAATGTGCAAAGTGAGCTTAATGGGAATCAATTAATGATGCTATTGGTGGATGGAATCACCTCCCAGAACCTTCAAACAGCATCAAAGCAGGCAGGTGTTATCTGGGCTAACTAAGGCAGCCACCGGGCAGGCCAGGAGGAGGGTGAGAGGAACCAAGCCCAGCCGAGGGGCTGGCTGCCAACACACCATCCTGTTTACACTCCCGTGTTTGAATTTCAGATTCACTGGAGTCTTTGAAGCTGGGTTCCTGGGCATTTCCTTGAGAATAAATTCCATTCTGTAGAAACCACAAAACTCACTCACCTGGACCCAGAAAGGAGAGTCAGGGAACCTGGCTTCCATCTGTGGCCCTTTGGGACCTGAGGACCTTGGGTTAGAAGACACTCCATGGTTAACAGGGTCAATTGCTTTGTGCCCTGTGAAATGGTAATAAGACCAGGTCTGTCCTCACTCACTGATGTTAGCCCCTGTGGTAGGCATGAAGACAGGCCAATGTGTGAGAAAGAAGGACCAGCCCCTGACACTTTTGTACTTTGCAAATAGGTATCCTCAACATGAAGAAAATCAGTTCACAAAAGAAAGAAACCAGGTGGTGACCAGAGAAGGACAATCAAACATTTCAGGGAAATTTACCCTTTTCCTCCCAAAAATGGGTGCTTCCAGGATTATCCCCCAACTATGTTGTCACAAATGAATCTCCCCATGGCATAGCTGAGCTCACTCAGGGTACAGAGGGTGCAGCAGAGACCCTACTGATCATCACTGGGGTGCTCAGTCTCCCCCAGCCATGAAGGATCCACACCAGCAATCACTGGACAAATGCTAATTTCCCAACCTTGGTGAGTAGTCAAAATGCATCTTTAAAGGTTATTTAAATGGCTGTGACTTAGAACTCTCAGAGCATCAGGCCGGGCTAGAAATACTGTCTTAGCTATTTGCATCCCTTTTCTCACCCCGTGCAGTCCACCCTGGCTTTCACCGCTTTGACACTTTGAGTCAGCTATAGTTTCACTCTGGGTTAGGAAGCATCTCAGAAACTCCGCAGAGCAAGGCAGTGGGCAGGAGGGGCTGCCCTGCCTTCGCAGTTGCTCCTGCTCTGCTCCCCTCTCCCGGCTTGGGTCATCTCCTAGCATGTGTCCCACCAGCTGGAAGGAGGCTTCTGCTCCGCTCATACATCACTTCACTCCTGGGAGACCCTGGGAGGTCCTCCTGGCCACCCACCAATCTTCCCCACTGAACACCTTGAACCTTGGCCACCACGCTGGGGACTCACCGCTGGCTCCCATAAGCCCACCCTGCTTGGTGGTCTGTCAGGGAGAGAGAAACCTCAACCACCACAAATAGCCACTACCCCATCCTCCTCCTCTTCCCCCTAACACGGAGCCATAAGAAGGGGCTCAAACCTTTATTCAAAGACCCACGTGGAAGGTGTCTCAGGGCCAGCAGGTACTCGGGCTGGGGGGCAGCTACAGAACCCAGAGGAGCCCCAGCCTTCCCTCTGATCTGGGGGCCAACCTGAGAAACACACTTTCCACGCTCCCTAGAGACACCCGTCGCTCCAGTAGCCCAAGTCTTAAAACCTGCAAAGCGCACGCAGAATTTGGCTCCTTAACCAAATGTGCAACCCATAGCAAAACAGGGTTCCTGATGTTTTCCTGAAAACAAAGGCACGCTCTCAGGTCTTAGTACTGGTAGTGCAGACATAGTAATCGGTAAAGCTTGTTCAAACGCAACCCAAAAATGACGTGCATTTCAAAAATGCACTCAGGCTCTTTCCTAGCCCATGACACTTCAGTCTCAGCCACGGCCAGAGAGTTTTGAAAATCAAAAGGAAGAGACCAAGGCTTACCTGGCTCCCTAGTCCAAGCAGAAGATGGGGCTGTGAAGAAAACCCTGCGGTCCAGGTTCAGGTGCCCCGGCTTCACAGGTGGCCCCCACAGCGCTCTCAGAAGCAAGTGCTCCACACCCCCCGAGGCCAGCAGGGTTGCCCAGGACCAGGCACACTTCTCTGCCGCCAGCCCCACTTCCCTTTCTGCTTTAAAGGGCTTTGCAGGCACTCTTTCTTGACTCCCTGTCCCGCAAGTTTGGAAACTTGTCCGTGCCCAGGGGCTTTCCCTCACTGTGTACTCACCTGCACCACCTAGAGGTCTGTCCTGGCACTGGAGATGCGGGAACCCGGATCCCCGGAGCCTGCGGCTCGGCTCCGCTGCAGCGCGTCCCTGACACACTAGCTCTCCTGAACTTTCTGTTCCTTAAGAGACCAGGTGGAATGTATAAAAATCATTGACTGGGGGCACGTCTCGCTTCTATGAGAGTGTTCTGGCAAGCTAAAAGGCTAAATTAGCATTAAAATATCATGAATCAAAGAGTGCTCACAAAAGCTCCCCCCCCCCAACTGAAATGGCTACAGACTTGGGTTCTGCTTGATCCTTTCAGCTGCCAACAGAGCTGTGTACATTTCTGCCCCATCCCCCTGAATATCCACCGCAAGCTTTCAGTGGCCGGGATTCCCTCTTTGTCCTCATCCTGGACTCCCCAAGCCACCACCAGACACCGAGGAAACTGGCCCCAGGTAACCCCGGATAACTATATACACCTCATCTAACTAGGTAATGAGGAAGCTGTTTGAAACACAAACACTTTGAAAGGACATGCACTTCGGTATTGGTCAGTACTTTCTCAAAAATAAATGAGTAGGGGAAACCCAGCCACAGACACCATGGGGAGCAGACCCATGAGGCTGGATTTTCCCGTCCTACTTTTCCATCTTGTTCCCTTTGCCTTGGAAACATACAAAGTAGGGAGTTTGGGAGAGAAAGAGACAAAAACTTGTGGGACTCAGCAAGGGTCCTGAATTTAAAAGCCTAATTTTGCCTCTGGGGAGAGTAAGCAAGATTGTATTTATTTGACTGGCTTGGCCAGTGCAGACAACCCATGCAGATAATGCAGGATCCCAAGTGAAAATTTTAACTTGAATTTTCAGGTTTAATCATCTACCCTGCCACCAATGAACCCAAACTGAGGGTTTGTGATAAATTAAAATCACTAAAATTGTTAAATTAGGAACCCCCCAAAATGAATGGAAAGTATCCTGGACTAGCCTTTTCTACTGCATATAATTACAACTTTTTGACAAGTGTGTGTGAGGTTGGGAGTCATTTTAGGTATAACTAAAACAATTTTTTCTATTGGAAATTAAGTGGTGATTGGAAATCTACCAAAGAGAAATGACACTGATAATGCCAAAAGATGGGAGAAAAAATTAGAATGGACACAAAATATGAATGCTAAAATAGAAGCCAAAGCAGGTTTTTTCCTCTCTTTGAAAAATACAGAACATCATTCCATTAAGCAAGGTTATGGATGGTTGTACTTGAAGTTTTCCTAGTCATTGTATCCAAAAGAAAACTAGTATACAAATTAATTCAGTCGGTTGAGAAAAAGAATGAGATAAGAGATCCTCGCTTATCTTCATCATTAGCTCTAGGGCTTTGAAACTACATGATTTCCTGTTTTGCACATTTCCTAAAAGTCTGAGGCAGAAATAGCAAAGGGTTATCAATAGCGTTTTTTAATGAGAAGATAAATCAAGACTGCAGTCCACAGCTGGGTGATGGGGGGGTCTCAGGCTATGAAGAATGGAGTGTAATTTGGAACACATGCGTGGCACATGGACTTAGTTCAGGCCAGCCTGCCCACCCCCTACACAGAGCGTGCACAGTTGAGGCCACTCAGGGGAGGAGGGCAGGCCCCAGCTCTCAGCTTAGCTGCACCATAAATTTGCAAGTAATTTGAGAGAGTCAATAGACTTCCATTTCTGATCTCCTAGCAGTCTGATAATTTCCAGTGAGTAAAACCAAGCCACATTCTGGTCATTATTATTTAAACCCTGTGTCTTAATTACTAATCTCCTGACACCCACACATTCCATCAAAATAGCATTCTTCCATGCTAATAATACATTCTTGTAGTTATTCAGGCAGCAAATGGTTACGGAGCATTTTGTGTGCAGCACCATGCCCACTGCTGGGATGTAATATGATGAGAGAGACAAGTGAAATCTCTAGCCTCGAGAAGTTTGTACCCTGTTTAGGGAGGCAGGGAGTAATCAAGTTATCAAATAAATATGGAGACTACTTCATAGGATAGGAAAGGGGGTACTGGATACCAAGGTTTTTTTTTTTTTTGTGTGTGTGTGTGTGTGTGTGTTTGGTGGGGAGCAGGGGAATGTCACAGTCTACTGGTGAGTTTCCTTTGATTTAATGATTGTCTGAAAAAGTGGCATTGGATCAAATACACCAAAACAAGGATGCTCCTTCCTGATAGCTAGCCCCTGACATTTTTCTGACTTTACCAAACAATTCACCACAGGGAGTAACTTTTGGTTATCTCAGAGTTCCTTCCAGGAAATGACATTGCTTAAATCAGAAGACAGCTTTCTATGCTCCCTAGTCAGTGCCTGAGATGGCTCCACTGCCTCCATTATGTAAACAGTGAGAACTGAAATTGATTCTCACCAAGAATGACCTTGGAAGTTTGAATAATGCAAAGAAAGGTTCAAATATCTTCAAGTGCCCATCAATCTATGAATGGATTAATAAATTGTGGTATATGTACACTGTGGAATATTATGCAGCCTTAAAGAAAGATGGAGACTTTACCTCTTTCATGTTTACATGGATGGAGCTGGAACATATTCTTCTTAGTAAAGTATCTCAAGAATGGAAGAAAAAGT
>CAUYPK010038141.1:0-11429 GCA_963574355.1 Loris lydekkerianus
ATGAAGGCTATAACCGAACTATACCACAAGACTATGGGGAAAGGACCAAGGAAGGGGAAGGGAGGGGGGAGGTTTGGGTGGAGGGAGGGTTATGGGTTGGGCCACATCTATGGTGCATATTTTTATCTATAATAAAAAAAAAAAAAAAGAATTTTGTAGACACATATTAAACTCGAGCCCTTGTGAATACTGCAGCACGCATCTCATAAAAGTACATTTCTCTACACAAACAAAATTCCATTATCCAATTCAGAAAAGACAGAAATTATTCTTTAATGCCATCTAATTTCCAAATCACATAAGCAGTTCCCATTAAGCTCACGGATTTTTTATGGCATTTCCCCTCTTTATTTGAATAGGTTCACATGTTGCATTGTGTTGTCTTTTCTCTTAAATCCCTTTTAATTTCTCACCCCCACTATCTTTTAGATATTTTCATGATATTGTCTTCTGAAGAGTCTAAATCTGTTGTTTTGTATTATGCCCCACATTTGGGCTTTATCTGATTATTTCCTTATTGTGGTGTTTAACTTCTTTCTCTATTCCCTATATATCTCATTAGCCTGAAGTTAAGTCTAAAGGTTTTACTTAGATTGCAATTAAACATTATTTTGTATTGCTTTGATTACATAATATCAAGTTGTCCCACTGTTAGTTATACTAAGTTTGAACATTTGGCTAAGATCTGATTTTTCAGGCTTTCTTATTGCAAAAAAAATTAGTTTTAAAGGTTATTTCATACTAAATATTTATTGAATGAGTCAGCACCTACATGTTTTATTAAGGAACTTGATTTTTATAAATAAAAACAATTTTTACACACCACAATTCATTATTACAAAGAAACTTGCAAATATTTGTAGCAAGAGTATCTGAAGATCATCATAAGTTTGAGGTCTGATAATTAAGTTCATGAACTTGCCACTGTGTGCTTATGTTAGCAGCCCCGTACTGACAACTCAGAGATATTTTATAACCTTGAAACTTCAGTGTCACACAGCTGTGTTTGTGTCAATGTGTGGCAATGTCTTGCTGAGTGGTGTTCATTATTGTTGTGTGTATTTGTGTACCATTGTGAGACTGTCAGAGCCTGAATTAGTGCAAAGAAACAAACATTAAATTCCTTGTTAAATTTGGTAAGAGTGGAAGTGAAGTCAGGGCCATGTTGGTCCAAGTTTCTGGAGATAATGCCATGAAAAAAAAGAAATGGAGTAAATGTTTTTTTTGAGGGGAGAGTAAGTGTCACTGATGGGAGAGCTCAGCTGGTGACGAGAAGAACTGATGAAAACATTGCAAAATTAGTTTAATTGTCAGAATTATCAGCTGACTATGAGAAACATAGCAGAAAAAGTAAACATTGGTAGAGAAACAGGAAAATCTTAACTGAAAATCATGGCATGAGAGGGGTGTGTGCAAAAATGGTCCCAAGGAACTCACTGAGATCACCGTCTGGGAGGGAGTTTTTAGCCAGTCAACAAATAACTGTATTGGGACATGTTCCTCCTCAGCTGATCTGACCCAAAGGTAAAGGAGATATTGAAAGGAAGACATTTTGATGACCGTAAGAACATCAAGGACAGTTTGAACACAGTCTGAAGCGTTTCAAGACTTCTTTGAAGTGTGGACTGGCTGTTGGCATGGGTGCAGAGTTTCCCAAGGGAGGTCATTCAAAGGTGACCATTGGGATGAGTTTGCAAACTTAATTGTCAGGCCTTGTACAAGGCTATTTTTAAAGGGGTTTTAAAATATTACTTGTATTCTCTAAAATCTTATCTTTTGAAATGGGTCTCTTGCATTTCTGTGATTAAATTTCTTGTTTTGGAGAAAACAGTAGTAGTTTTAACAACTTTTCATTGTTTTGTGGTTATCATTTTGTAAGGAGGAGAGCCGGGCAAAGCAAGTGGTCGGTGCCTGGCTCCCTCGGTGCGAGCCTCATTCTGGCAGAAGGGCTGCGCTGCACAGTTACCATACCAGTTCCTCAATTTCCTGAAATGTAAATTAAAATGGAAACAATGGAAAAGTCGGTATTTTGATGGGGGAAATACATATGATTGAGATTTGGATTAACCAAAAGAAGAACATAAACCTGTATTTCTCTGTGAGAAAGCTAATGCTAAGGGATGATGAGGTTCTTCCTGTGAGGTTTCTCCATGATAAAAGTGATGTGGACACTTCATAGGGAACTTCTAACGAAATAAATCTTCAGATATTTTTTCTCATACACCTATTTACAACACAGTTTAAAATAGAGGACTCTCCCTTTTGCGATTATTATCTTAACTACCTGATGGGGTTTAGTTTTCTTCTTTGATAAATATACTTGGGCCACACAGCAACAAAATCAGTTTACTCAAAACCACAAAATTATGAGACCAATTGCAAATATGTGCCAGGCCTGGGCAAGCTGACTTGCATATGAAAGTATCTTATTCAAAGATACCACTTCTTTTAACTTTCTGGTCTCAGCATTCAGCCTTTGTGCTAGTCTGTATCAGCCGTGTGTGTGATCTCTGAGGGTGGACACTGCGTAAAACACAAAGTAAGAAAATTAGAGTGGGAATCTCTCTTCACACCTTTGTCTACACACAGCTTTTAAGAGCCGTCTTGACTCTTGTATAAGGCATGGCAAAACATGAATATATTTCTTCAGTTGTAATCAAGAGCTCTTGCTTGATGTACTTTGCCCTCAGGCATGCCAGCTACTCTTCAAAACATGCCTGTTGTTTCAGCTGTTACTATCTTTGTGAGGATAAATACTCCTTGCTTGATCCACTTCTTTCCTGCAGTTCTCTGAAGCATCAGGGCAGACATACTAATGCACTCAGCTGCACCTCAGTGGACTTTCCTGGGGCTGAACCTTTACCTCTGGAATGGAGGAAAAGTAGGTTATTAACATTGCTAATGATGTTTGCTAGATGTGTCATTCTGTTCCCTTCTATAAACATTGAAAATTATAAGAAAAAAATAGAAATTTGGTAATACAGCTAAGTAATTGATTTTAAAGTGGCATTTAAAGAGTATCTGAGACAATTTGTAAATTCATAAATAATTGATTTTAAAATGGTAGTTTTGTGATGTCCATGGCAATTTGTAAATTCATTTAGCAACCAGCTGACCAGTTAGTAAAAGAAAGGTATGCAGTTAGTTTATTACTTACCTTTGCCTTATGATGACTTACTAAGCATAAACCCTTGTCACATAAAGTTTTCCCTCTGCACTTCCTTGCTAAGGCCTTCCACACCAAATACATTTCCTTTGAATTGAGTATTTTAAAGTCATTAGGCCTTAGAGCAGGGAACCAAATGTTAATAATGATGCTTCTAGCTGGTCAAAAACTTTAAAACACATACAATGTTCCATGCTTCATTAAGGTCTAAGTTATTTATAAGCACCCTTAAAATCTTTCCAACTGAGCATAAATTGCTTCCATAAATCTTGTAGACAAGGGAGGTGTGTCTTACTTTTTTAAGTGAGTTTGTTTCTAGGGAGCTATAGGCAGACACATCTAGGTTTTGTAGAATGAGTACTTTTTTTAAAGTCCTCTGTATGAGTTGGCACTACTGAATAACCACCACCACACTAAACTCAGTGACTTAAACACAACCATTAGTTTTTTATCTCACGTCCGTATGAATTGACAATGTGGAATGAACACACCAGGTGGTTCTGCTGATCTCAACAGATCCGTGCCTCTGTCTATTTGGACAGCTGCATGGTGGGCAGAGGTCTGGTGACAGTGGCTTACATGTCTCTGTCTATCTCCACCTGGCCCCTATCTCATGCTTACACACATGGAAGGATTAGGATGTTCCAAGAACGCAATGGAATGAAAGGTTCCTAGTGACCAGGTTCAGAACCTATACACTGTTCTCACCAAAACAATGGGCAAGGCCAGCTTGAATTTAGGGAGTAGAGAAATAGACCCTATATCTCAAAGGGAGGAATTTCAAAAATTGTGTAATTCTTCAAGTTACCACAACCAATGCCATTTGAGGAATTTAAAGGATCATTATGTGAATATTATGATTTATATTATTAATATAAAGTAAGCACTTGTACAATGTGCTGCTCCTCTATCATTTGTACGTCTGTCAATAAAATGTGTGCATGTTAAAATTCTACAAATAGAAAATATCTGCTACTTTCACAGTAATGTTTGTTTTGCAAAGTACTCTTACTCACTTAAACTCACAATAAAATCTAACAAGTGAGATCATTATTTTTGAAAGTACTAAATGGCCTAATGAAATATCACCCTCCTTTCTGACATGCACATCAGAATTTCACCCTCCTTTCTGACATGCACATCAGAATTTTAGCTGTTCTTTTTAAAAAAACATTCCCCTAACATTTTATCTTACATTTGAGCCTAAAACATTTTCCCCTACGTTAGAAAGAAGTAGCACCTTTAATGAAGCTGGGGGGGAAAAATATCACTAAAAAGTACTTAGCTACATCTAAATCAAAAACATTAGTGAATTAAACTTAATATTTAGATGCAAAATAATTAAGAAATGATAATATGATTTACATCATATAGTTGAAAAAAGGTAAAAGAAATTTATGTAAAGGTTGATAACCTTTATACAATTGGTTGTATAATTCTTCTAACTCTGCATTCAGATCTAATTCAGAAACAATGGCTTTATTATTTATCTTTGCTACTAAATACAAAAATGCTATGAGAGCAAGTTTCTGGCCTAATTTACTGTAACATCTTAATTTTGTTACCTGAAACATAGCAGATGATCAACAATAATATTCAAAAGAATTTAGTCAAGTGTCTTTTAACATTAAAGCACACAAATTATAAATGGTATGATAGATGCATATTAACTATCAAATATTCCCATATTTAAAACTATATTAAATTTAATTCTTATGGGTCAGTCTATCATGGAAAACACTTATTTATTTGTTAAATTACCCAGGAAATCAGTCAGATTAATTTTGGCAAAGTATATGGTCTTAAATTTCAATCATAATTTTAATTTAATTATTTGTGTAGGGGACTTATTATAGTAAATTGTATTAAGAAAATTTTGTTTTGGAGATTGAAACATTTAGAAATATTAATATTCTATTTAAAAGTTAAGCTTCTTAATGATGTTAGAAAGCTAACATAAGAAACTCTTATTTTAATACTTAATATTACCAAAATAACAAATGGAAGAATATAATTAACTAATCACTACTCATTAATATTTATTTCTAAAATATAATTCGCTAAAGATTGTTCTGCATTGAAGGGTTTATAAGTATGTTTTGTGAAAGTAAAGGGTTTAAGAGCAAATTCTGGAATATGTTTCCTACCACGGCACTCTGCGGCCTTTGATTCCTCATCACCTGTCCACGTCCCCTAGTTCAGCATGTCGCCCCCTGCATTTGGACTATTGTGCTCTAATCAAAGATGGTGATATAGTTCCACCAAACACATTTTTGGAAAATAAAATTACATTAAAAATAAATTTTAGATTTATAAAGTGTGTTAAAAATCAGACTAAATGAACTTAACATGTTCTGAAAATTTGTGGGTTACAAATATCAGATACAAATTTACTTTGAATTTTTCACAGAAATATGTGTTATTTTGATTTTTTGAAAGGCTTTGCTTCAATATCTTTATTAAACATTTATATATTTTATAAAAATGTTTCTTAGCACTGGTTTGAAAACTATCTAAAATGTTAGAAAATGTCATTACAGTATATTTTCACTGTGATTTTAATGACATTTGAAGTAGTTGTTAAATTTGCTGAAATCAAACTCTTACCCTAGAAGTGGCTCATGTTTTGAGAAACAGTTCTAACAGCTCTTATGAAGCTGCATTATGCTAAGAACACACGTATGCTTCCAATAGAAAACTACAAATTACTCCCACATGTTCAGAGATTACTGTGAGACATATTTCGGAGAACTGGGCAAAGATGCAAATAGAAATAAGTTAGATCACATCTTTGTAACCGAGTTCTGGATGCTATTTATATTGTCAGATATGTGAAAAGTTCTATTATAAGTGGTTTTAAATTTTAGCAACATAGCATTTTATAAATATAAATCACATGTATAATATGTGTATCATTAGAAATAATCTCACACTTTTGGTCTTAAGTTTTTAATAAATTTAATATCGTGCGTCTGTAAACAATCATCTTAAAGATTGGCAGAATTCTGTATTATATTATGTTTGATCTAAAGTTATAAATAAAATAATTGTACAATTTCTTCTGTTGTTATAGTTACAGATTTCCCTGTCCTCCCAATGCTAATCTGTCTGACTGTGTGCATCCTGCAGGCCATTTTTCTTCATAATTTTCATTTGTAATGGGACTTGTGCTAATACTAACCTGTATCTCTTGAGTTTTGTTCATTAAAGAAATATTGAAACACATTTTAATATAATTCATTGAGATGAACAATGATAACTAAAAACTCTGATATGGAAATTGACATGTAATCTATTTTTTATGTAGTTTAGAAAATAAGATGTATTTATAAAAAATTTCAAGTGATGCTCCAGATGTTAACCAGGATTTATTTGCAAATATAAAGTTCTATGCAATTACAGAGTTATGGTATCCTCTGGGGTCATAATAAGAAAGGAAAATAAAATATGAAATGCAGAAGTTTTTAAATTGAGGTATGTTTGGGTCTGGAAGTGAGGATGGTTGGAAAAGTGACTGAAGTCTTGGCATTCAAGTACAAGTACTTGGCAGAGTTTAGGCTAAGTCATTGTAGCCTAGCCGTGCTGATATACTGATGTCAACTAATCAAACAGATGTAATTATGCATTATTTTGCAAATATGGAGGAAATAGATTAGATTCTGGCAGCATTCTGTATGAAACTCCTAGCTTTGCTAGTTGGAGTTTCAGATCTGGACAGCAAAGGCCATTGTGTTTTACTCGGTTCAAACTCATTTACTTAAGATTCCCTAAGGTCCCCTCCCCTTCTTCCTTCCCTCCTTTCCTACCTTCCTTTCTCTCTGCTTTTCCCTTTCCTCTCTCTCTCTCTCTCGTTTCTTCCTTTCAATTCATGGCTTTATAAGGAATGCAAAAGTATTGGTAGAATAACTAAACATTCATCGCTGAACCAATATTCCGCACCTGACTAAAATGAACTAATGTATATATCTCTAAAAAATATATCTCTAAAACAATATATAAGCTTAGTGACAAATTACAATATATTCAATGGAATCAGCAATGACATAACATTTAAAAATTATTTATTTAAACATATGAGCCATCAATATCATGTGATGGATATTTCAGATTTTTTAATACATTTTTAATTCATGTTTTTCAAAAAAGAAAGAAATTTAAGTTTGAAATAGAAAAGCTAAACATTAGTGTAAAAGAGGGTATAAATGTAGGTTTACGGTAAAGAAAGTCTTTCACTTATAATAGAAAAACACTCAGTCTTTGGCAAGATGCAGAGATTAGTTTGGAAATGGGAAAGTCAGAAGCCTATTTCTGTATACCTTATCAACTATAGCCCTTAATAATGTTTTCAGGAGGGCGAATTGAAGATCAAACTTTATGTGATATTTTGGGTCACACAGATTAGATATCACTAAACCACATAAATAACAATTCCACTTTACAGGAAGTAACAATGCTTCTCTGTTCTTTTTCTTCTGCTTATTCTGCTGCACCCAACTTGTTAATTAAGTGCCTTAATTCAAAATTAATATTGCAGGGATTTTTTGAAAGAAATAAACTTGAGGATAAATTTTTATCACATTAAATGAAAACTGTACTTTTGCTAATAACCTTGAAAACCACCATAATATTTGCTATTGTTGCAGACTGAGGTTATTTTGAACAAGAGAAGAATTTAGTAGTAGGAAACAAGAAAAACTTTGGTCATTCATGATTGTCCTTGAATTTCTGGCTATGTGCCTGATTACACACAACCTGATAAAGATCACATGCTTTAATGTCTTATGCTTCAAGATTTTTTTTTGTTTGAAATAATGTACAAATTTACTTATTATTACTAATGTATTAAAATACTCATAATTTTGTAGACTGCTGCTCTTATTTGAAGATTGAAATTTTTAAAAAAACAAAACAAAGAAAACCTTGTTGGTGATGACAAAGTGTACTTTATTTCTCATATAATGTTATAAATTACACAAATATGTTACAGTAAGAAAAAAATTTGAAAATCTGCACAAACTGAACAACTTCAGGTCAGTATTGTCTTAAATAATAAGAAGCATGTTGTACTTAGACATTCGTGTTACTAGAAATTCGTTAGATGCATTAGCTTAAAATACTTGATGCTGTACTATAATGAATATGATATATCTCAAAAACAAAAGAACTATTTCAATACTTTTTCAACACAAAATAATTAATTATAAATCTGAGATAAGCCTATTGCCTAAAACTCCTAGCATTCCTTCTCTAATGATTAATAAAATGTGAATTAAAGAATAAATTAGAGTCTCCGTCTCACTGCATTTCAACAGAAGTTACATGGTCTTTATCTGCTTGGTAGTAATGCATCAACTCCAAGCTATGAGTTTTCCCAGCCCTCCAGCAGTGGAACAGAATATGTACTATTGCTAAGCGGCCAGCAACACAAAACTAAGCAAACAAAAGAATGAGACCTGTGAAGCCTGAAGATGACACTGGCAAACTATTGCAAAAACACCCCTTCCAGCTTGGAGCAAAGGGCACCTACGTCACTGTGTCTTTTCCTCCAGCCTACCCACATTTCCACCCATGCAATTTTCCACCAGTCACCAAAATCTGGTGTTCTGGAGACCCGAGACTTACCAAGTTTTGCCAATTTCTGCAATGAAGAATTTTTTCAAATCAGATATAGTTTTAACTAACTGCATGTTCTAGAGGATTATAAAAGGCTTAATAGTTTGAAATTAATTAACTGGGAACACTCAGCAGACACCATAGAACTTTTCATGCCTCTCCAAATAACAACTTCCAGAAGTACGGTGAATGATTTTATGGCTGCTAATAAATCAAATATCCAAAAACAGCTGACCTTTGGTTTTCAAAATTGCTCTGAAAACATTTTTTAATAAAATATTAATTAAGGGAGCACAAGTGTTTCTGTTACATTTTTAAGTCCAGGCTTTTGGTGTTGCTGTCACCAGAGAAGTGTTCCTTGTACCCAAAGGTTGAGTTTCCCCTTCTCGGGTTCTCGTATCCTCTGTGTTGCTTGCTGCTGAGCATCCTGCCTCTTACTAGTGAGAACATACAGTGTTTGGCTCTCCATTCCTTAGAAACTTAGGATAACGCACTCCAGTTCTGCTCAAGCTGCCATAGATGACATTATTCCATTCCTGTTTGTGGCTGAGTAGTACTCCATATGTGTATTAAATCTTTCTGCAATTTATTTTATTCCCTCATGAATTTTAGATTGATCCCACATCTTTGTAATTGTGAATTGTGCTGTAGTAAACAAGTAAACATTCAAGTGTATTTTTTGTAAAATCATTTCATGGGGGGCGGGGGGGGTAGATAGCCACAGTGGGATTGCTGCATCAAATGGAAGGTTTACATGAATTTCTTTGAAGAATTTCCATGTGGTTTTACATTGAGATTATAGTAATTTATAGTCCCACTAACTGTGTATAAGCATTCTGTTCTTTCTGCTTCCATGTCACTAAGTATTGTTTTATGCCTTTTTAATAAAGGACATTCTGATAGGGCTGAGGCTTACAAGGAGAGGCGTTGTGGGTCCAAAGCACAGCACACTCAAATGAAGACACCTTTTAAAAATCATACTTTCAAGAATATTCTTTTGGAAATAAAACAACTGGAAGTAGACATATCCTATGTCTAAATAATTAAAATTCTGAGAAAGAGTGTTTTATCCTTCTACTTTGACAAATATGCCTTCATAGTGACAGTATCAGAAAAATATAGATTCAGCTATGGTTTATATATGGCAATGTCAATAAATTGAATTTAGTCATTTTTATTCATGAATACTTACTACTAATGGGTTTTTAGCATTTAGACAAATAATAAAACAAAAATATGAATTACCTCATAAATTGTTATACATTATTCCATAAAGTGCATTTTTCCAAAATAATAACCTTGTTATAATAAAAAAGTACTAAATTTGTAATCAATTGATGATAATGATCTCAAAGATTAACACAAAATATAATTGTATCACAAATGTATATATACTTTGCATATGTATCGATATTCTAAATTAAATATAAAAACATAAACTTATTTTTCATGTTTTCTAAATGTAAGTTTCCTCTTCAATATTCAAAATTTATTGGAGGGGGGAGACAAGATGGCAGACTGAAGCCAGCTTTCCACAGAGGCTCCCGTCCAGAAGGAGAGTTAAAGGATGGAAATTTAGTAAGTAACCTGGAGGATTCGAGCTATACCAGGAGAGAAGGTTGGAGATCGCACATCAACACCACTTAGGAGAGCTGAGACCACAAGGATGAAAACAAAAGGTACAAAATCCATCACCAAGCAGACAGGAGTCTCCCCTCCCTCCCCACGAGTCCTGCTTAAGGGCCCTACAAACAAAAGGGGAGAAATCAAAAGCCATCCCACTTCGATTCACGGAAGCGACCCTCTAAAAACTGGTCCTACTTCCCCTACTAGGGTGCCATGGCCCTCCCTTGCCAGACTTAAAACTCTATAAAACTTTGAATATCATTCCAAGCAGTCCAGCACTCCCCTCCACTCACATGGAGGTCTGGAGGGCTGGAGGTCTATCCCCCAGGAGTTCGGATCCCTGGGTGATTTATCGAGGGGAGTGGTGTGGACAGAGCCCGAGTTGTGACTGACCAGTGCTGACTCAGAGGCACGACAGTGAGGAACACGCGCCCAAGGGGAAGTCACGCCACAGCGGCACTTCCCTGTGACAGGGTGCACCAGCCCTCTTTGACCAGCCATACGGCTAACCTCCATATTTCAAGAGCTGACCTATCAGCACTCCCTCCCCACCCTCACTCAGGGGCCTGGGGACCTGTCCCCAGAGGAGGTCAGATCCTTGGGCGATTCCTCCAGGGGAACGGACCGTCCCTGAGCTGCGGCTGGACAGTGCTGGCACGGAGGCACACCACCGAGAAGGAGGAGCCACGTCTCGGTGGCACTTCCCTGCAGTGCGGGCTACATAAAACCGAGTGAGCGCTTCCAGCGCTGAGCCACCAACGCCCCCTCCCACTCCCACTTGGGGATCTGGGGGCCTGACCCCCAGAAGTTTGGATTGCTGGGGGACCTCTTGTGGGGAGCTCAGTGTGTGAACTGTGCTATCTCTGGGGCATGGAAGCGAGAAGCCGACAGTGGGCTCCAGAGCCGCGGTTCCCAGATAAGCAGAGCTGCAGGTCCCAAAGAAGCAGAGCGACAGCTGCTTTCTGGCAGCGGACAAAGAGGGCTGGGCTCGGGGCACTTTCCTTCGCCCCCACCCTCAGATTTG
>CAUYPK010038144.1:0-12339 GCA_963574355.1 Loris lydekkerianus
GGATCAAAGTGATGTTTGCTTCATAGAATGTGTTGGGTAATATTCCTTCTTTTTCTACACTTTGGAAGAGGTTTAGTAATATAGGTACTAGTTCTTCTTTAAAGGTTTGGTAGAATTCTGATCTAAAGCCATCTGGTCCTGAGCTTTTCTTTTTAAGGGGATTTTGTATAGTTGATGCTATTTCAGAACTTGATATAGGCCTGTTCAACATTTCCACTTCGTTCTGGCTAAGTCTTGGTAGGTGGCATACTTCCAGGTGTTGGTCGATTTCTTTCAGATTTTCATATTTGTGAGAATAGAGTTTCTTGTAGTATTCGTTAAGGATTTTTTGAATTTCTGAGGGGTCTGTTGTTATTTCATCATTACCATTTCTGATTGATGAAATTAGAGATTTTACTCTTTATTTCCTGGTTAGGTTGGCCAAAGGTTTATCTATTTTATTGATTTTTTTTTTTTAAAAAAAGCAGCTTTTGGATTTATTGATCTGTTGTATAATTCTTTTGTTTTCAATTTCATTTAATTCTGCTATGATTTTGGTTATTTTTTTTCTTCTGCTCGGTTTGGGGTTGAAGTGTTCTTCTTTCTCCAGTTGCTTGAGATGTTTCATTAAGTTATTAACTTCCTCTCTTTCCATTTTCTTGAGGAAGGCTTGCAGTGCTATAAATTTTCCTAATAGGACTGCCTTTGCAGTATCCCAGAGGTTCTGGTAATTCATGTCTTGATTGTTGTTTTGTTCCAAAAATTTGGTGATTTCCTTCTTAATCTCATCTATACCCCATGTATCCTTAAGCATAAGGTTGTTTAGCTTCCATGTTTTTGTATGGGTATGCAGGTTCCTGTTGTTATTTAGTTCAACTTTTATTTTATGATGGTCTGAAAAGAAGCAAAAAATAATTTCTTGAGGTTAGATTTGTGGCCTAGGATGTGGTCAATTTTGGAGTATGTTCCGTGGGCTGCTGAGAAGATTGTGTATTCAGTTTTGTTGGGATGAAATGTTCTGTAGATGTCTGTTATGTCCAGATGTTGAATCGTTGAGTTTAAATCTAAAATTTCTTTGCTTAGCTTCTTTTTGGAGGATCTATCTAGCACTGCCCAAGGGGTGTTAAAATTTCCAACTAGTATGGAAGAGGAGGAAATCAAGTTGCTCATGTCTGTTAGAGTTTCTCTTATAAATTGAGGTGTGTTGTGGTTGGGTGCATAAATAGTAATAATTGAGATCTCATCATATTGAGTATTACCTTTAACAAATATGAAGTGTCCATCCTTATCCTTAATTATTTTGGTGGGTTTAAAGCCTATTGCGTCTGCGAACAGGATTCCAATGCCTGCTTTTTTCTGCTTTCCATTTGCCTGGAATATAGATGATCATGCCTTCACCTTGAGTCTATATTTGTCTTTAAATGTAAGATGCGATTCTTGGATGCAGCTGATATCTGGCTTGAGTTTTTGTATCCAGTCAGCCAACCTGTGCCTCTTTAGAGGACAATTTTAACCATTCACATTAATTGAGAATATTGATAAGCCTTTCAAGAGCCTGGTGGACATTTTTAATCCTTTTGCGACTGTGGAAGTTGGAATTTGATCAAAAATTTTTTTGGTGGGTTTACGTTTGTGGTGGAGAATTATGCTGGTCTTTTTGGAGAATAGGTCTAAGAATGTCCTGGAGAGGTGGTTTAGTTGTGGCAAATTTCTTCAACATGTGAATGTTGTTGAAGTATTTAATTTCTGTGTCATAAATGAAGCTCAGTTTAGCTGGGTATAGGATCCTGGGTTGAAAGTTATTTTATTTTCGGAGATTAAAAGTCGATGACCATCCTCTTCTAGTTTGAAAGGTTTCAGCAGAGAGATCTGCAGTTATTCTAATATTGTTCCCCTTATACGTAATGGTTTTCTTTCGTCTGGGCGCTTTCAGAATTTTCTCCTTCATATTAACTTTAGTGAAATTGATTATGATGTGTCTGGGGGATGTCTTATTCGGGTTCAGTCATGCTGGAGTTCTGAAACTGTCTGCTATCTGAATTTCGGGATCCCTTGGCATATCTGGGAAGTTCTCCTTCATAATCTCATGGAGAAGAGACTCTGTGCCTTGTGAAGCCACTTCATCACTTTCGGGGATCCCTATAAGACGAATGTTGGTTTTCTTTGAATTATCCCAGAGCTCTCTGAGAGAGTGGTATGTTTTTACTCTCCATTTCTCTTCTTCTTTGAGGGTTTGGAGCGTTCGAATGCTTTGTCTTCAATGTCAGAAATCCTTTCTTCTGCTTGCTCCATTCTGTTACTGAGGAATTCTACTGTGTTTCTCAGATCTTTGAGGGATGCAACTTCTTGTCTCAATGTGTCAAAATCTTTGGTCATTTGGTCTTTGAATCCGTTGAATTCTTGAGTTAACTTTTGGAATTCTAGTTTGATTTCATTGGCTATCCAGATCCTGAATTCAATTTCTGACATCTCAGCTATTTGTTTGTGCATGGGGTCTTGTGCTGTTTCTACCCCATTGATCCTTGAAGGAGCTGATCTACTCTGGTTATTCATATTGCCAGAGTTTTTCTGTTGATTTCACCTCATGATTGTTTTTCACCGTTGCCTCTGGCTGTTCTCAGAGTTGGGGAGGTATCTGTCCAAGATTAGACCCAAGCGGGATCACTCTATTGTTGCTGGATCTTTGTAGGGAGTGACCCTGTGTAGTTCCTCTGGGGCTGCTCTAGCTAGGGAGTTCTGGTTGTGGAAGCAGCTCCGGTGTGTGACACACCCAGATTCAGCAAAAGGGCTGGGGGTGGTGCACACGGTTCTGGGATTGCCTGGCGCCCAGTGACTTTGGCACAGAGAGCCCAAGGCTGAAGCAGTCTCTGGCCAGGAGAGGGACTCTGCACAGAGGCAGGGAGTGCTACAGAGGGCACGCAGCTACCAGAGTCCCTGGCCAGATGAACGAGCTAGTGTGGAGGCTGGGAGGACACAGGAGGGGAGACGCAGGGTTGTGTGGCTTCTGCAGTTCCTGGTCAGGGAATGCGGAGGCCCGGTGGGTGCAGGTCACCGGTAGGGGGTCCCTGCACTGCTGTTATGGAGGTCTGGACGGCACCAAGCCCAGGAGTTTGAGGTTGCTATGAGCTGTGATGTCACAGCACTCTACCCAGGGCAACAGCCCAAGGCTCCAGTGTGCCAAAATCGTCTCATTCTGCCCCTAAGGATTAGGGCTGTGAGGCAGTTCAGTCCCCCCTTTAAGCTGTTCAGTCACTAGGTTACTTTGTCCCGACCGATCCTTGCTCTGGGACCCTGAGGGCGGAGCTTGCCAGAGCAGATTTTTCACACAATGGCTTCCTGTACCACGCTCAGTGACTTAGTCTGGGGCCCCAGACAATGTCCAAAGTTCTCCACACTCCTGCTTAAGCTCTCTCCAAGGCAGGCTCAACTGAGCGCCAAGTCCAAGAACACCAAAAAAGTTCACAGGTAAGGCCTTTCCGGTTTTCATTCTCACTGCTGCTTTTACTCACGATTGCCGGCGTGATTAGGTCAATGGAACACATGCAGCCACTTGCCAGATTTCCACTGTTTTTGTCCTCCTCCTGGGGTCCAGATGTCTCTTGCTGGCTCCCTGTATCCTCAAAGGGATGATCATAGGCAGATCCCACTGGCCTGAGATGTCTGGATTCTTGTCTCCCCAGACTCCCCGTGCCCAGTTGCAGGGAAGCTGTTGGGAGATCACGACCTCTTGTATGAACAAGAGGTCGATCTTGTTGCCATTGCCTGGGTGGGTTTCATCCGTCAAGGATTTAAGGATCTCTACTGCTACTCTGTGGTCTCATACAATTCTTACAGCTTCTTGCCAGGTTCCAAGTGGCAGGAGAACCCAAAATCTGAAAGTTGGGTCTGCATATTGTCGCCTGTTTTATTGTCAACAAAACTAAAACAATCATTAATTTTGTTGATGTTTTCCCTAGGAAATTATTCTCAGGCTTGAGTCTCGGTGTACAATGTTGTTGGCATAGAGACAGCTCACAGCTTCCATCAGAGACCTCCTGATGGACCTGGTTTCCTTTTCTGAGAGGACCACCTTCTCTGTCAGATAGTCAAACATCTCTCCCTTTTGTATCAGGTCAAACACCAGGAACAGGAAGCTAGAAAAGTTGTAGGAATTGATGAGAGTGACAATGTGTGGGTGGCCAGCGACTTTGCAAAGGATGTGTGTCTCTTGCTGCGTGGCTTCCCACACCTTCTCAGCTGATCAGGACTCAGTTGTTCAGCTATCACCTCCATTTTCTTCACTGCAAACTCCTGGCCTGTAGCTAGATGAACACAATGGCAGGTCACAAAGCTCACTTCTCTGCCAGTGACATCCTTAAGGTAACATTTCTAGTAAATCTTCTTGGCTTGTGGCCCAGTTCAGCAGCTTATCCTCCAGCCCCATGTTCAGTGTCATTCTGAAGGAAGGGAGGGCCTTACCCTTGGAGGCCCCTGTGATGACCTAAGGCTCCACCTCTATCCTTGTTGGGTGGTTTTCAGTGACTACTTCAGTGTCTATACTTGTTATTTGTATATTTAGGCTTTCTATTTCTTCTTGATTGAATTTGGTAAGTTCTATTTTTTAGGAATTTTTACCTATTTCTTCTAGTTTATCTAATTTGTTGGCATGAAGTTGATCATTGTGTCCCTTATGATCCCTTTTATTTGTGATACATCTGTTATGATGTCTTTGCTCTTATTTCTAATTTTGTTTGCATCTTCTCTGTTTTTTTCTTAGTTAAGGATTTAATGATTATTTTAAAACATCGGTTTTGTTGATTGTTTTCCCTATGTTTTTTCTGTTTCCTATATGATTTACTTCTGCTCTGATCTTTATTATTTCCATCCTTATTCTAACTTTGATTTTTCCTCTTCTTTCCTTGTTCCTTAAGGTGTTATGTTAGGCCATTTATGTCAGATCATTTTTCCTTATTCATCTAAGTGTTTATTACTAGAACTGCTTTTAGCATAGTTAAGTTTTGCTCTTTTTCCAGTTTTCCTCCTGTTACTATAGTCTAATTTCATACCATTCTGGTTGGACAAGGTACTTCATATTATCTCAGTCTTTTAAAAATGTGTTGAGGCTTGGTTTCTATCCTAACATATGTTCTATCCTACAGAATGTTCCATTGTACTTAGCAGAATGTGCGTTTTGCTGCTGCTGTTAGATGAAAAATTATTAATGAGTCTATCAAATCCATTGGTCTAATGTGTAGTTTAATCTTCTGTCTGGTCCTCCATTGTTGAAAGTACAATTATAATGTTGCTGTGTGGCGGCACCTGTGGCTCAGTGAGTAGGGCACCAGCGCCATATACATAGAGTAGCGGGTTCCAGCCTGGCCCTGGCCAAACTGCAACAAAAAATGGCTGGGCGTTGTGGCAGGTGCCTGTGGTCATGGCTGCTCAGGAGTCTGAGGCAAGAAAATTGCGTAAGCCCAAGAACTGGAGGTTGCTATAAGCTGTGATGCAACACCACTCTAGTGAGGGCGAAAAAGTGAAACTCTGTCACAAAAAAAAATTTAAAAAACAAATTAAAAAGAAACAACCAAATAATATTGCTGTCTGTTTCTTTATTCACGTATGTTACTATTGACTTTTTATATTCCAGTGTTCCAGTGTTGGGTGTGTATATATGTGCAATTATAATGTCCTCTTGATGGACTGATCTTGTTATCATTATATTTGTTTTGTGTGGAAGTTTTTGATGTGAAGTCTATCGTGGCTGATACAAGGATAGTCACCTTTGCTCTTTTGGGTTACCATTTATGTGGAAGAACTTTATTCCTACCTTCACTTTCAACCTATGTGAAGATTGTTCTAGTGTATTTTTATAATTTCATATTTCTTTATCCTCTATTCTAAATCTAGGTTGGACTTCTTCATATCAGAAGCAAGAATTAGTCTCCTCTTGGCACAGTTTCTAGTTCTCCAGCTCTTTCTGGTTCCTTAATGTTGCTAACACAAATGTTTGTTGTTGCTGATACAATGTTGTTGACACAGATGTTGCTTCATGCAACCACCTTCTGGTGACCACCACCTTATAGGACAACTAGACACCAGAATTGTATACCCAATATTCTTTACAAATAAAGAAGAATAAAAATGTTCCCTGACAGGCAACAGCTGACAGAATTTACTGCCAGTAGACCTAGCCTTTAAAAAATCTAAAGGTCAGAAACTCACATCTGTGCATGGAAACGCAGAAGATCAGATATGAAATCAATCAAGGTAAAACAAAATACTTTAGTCTTAACATTTAGTTGCTCTTAATGATAACTGGCAGTTTAAGAAGAATAGCATATATAGCATGTGTAGAAGTAAAGTATATGAAAGTAGTACCTTAAATAACAGGAGGAAGAACTTGGGGAAATCTCCTTATAAGAGTCTTACTCTTCGCATGAAGAAATAGCATATTATTCAGAGGTAGATTTATCTTTCTAAACATACATTGCAAACCCTAGGGCACACCGGTTGAAAATCACTGCCCTAGGGCAACCACTGAATTTTTTCTAAAAGTACATACAATAAAGCAAAATGGAATAATTAAAAATATTTAGTTAAAAACAGTGAAGTTGTAAAAGAAAAAATTAGAATACATAGAAAATAACATAACTACATTTATGTTTTACTTCAAGCATATTAACAATCAATGTAAATGAGAATTCTCTAAACAAATGAGTTAAAAGACAGATATTGTCACATTGGATTAAAAAGAAACTAGACCCACTGCTGCCCACAAGAAACCCACTTGAAATAGTACACTCAAAAATAATTAAAATGGTTCTTTTGTGTTTATGTATTTTACTGCAAAAAAAGTTTTAATAAATGCGATACATAGTATTAACAGACTGAATAAAAGCAGCCATATGACATGTGAATATTTGGAGGACAGGTATTCAATTCAATTCAATATGTATTTATTATATTTATTACAATGCCTGGCTGGGCAGGGAGACCCAGGAGCTCAAGCTGAGGCTGGAGACAGTCCCTGCATTGGAGAAACAACATGTAATGGGATCTGAGAGGAAATTCATGGAGGAGGAAGCCCACTGCTCAGAGACAGAGAAGAGATTCACCACTATGTCAGAGATGACAAACTGCGCTCAGCAGACAAGAGACATCTACAAAAAGATGGATGAAGACCTGGCCCAGGAATTGGAGAAGGCCACTAGCTTTTACCAGAGGGACATCCTGTTCCATAAGCAATGAACTGAAGACAGCTGGATGGCCGCCATGTCCACTCAGTGTGATGTCATGTTGCTCAGGAGAGAAATCAAGCACAACAGGCAGAAGCTGGCTGCTCTCAGGGGGGCATTCCAGCCTTTTCCAAGTGGCCCTTTTGCTCCTGGCACTCCACCTGCATGCCGCAAGGGTCTGGAGGTACCAAGGGGACCATGGGCCATCAGCTTCCCCAGGAGGGAGCAGGGTCACTACTGTGAGGGCTCAGGGCTGCAGGGTGACTTGCTGGTTTGATTGTGTTGTCACTGCAGCCGAGTCCTGAAGGCACGGCCTCAGTGAGCCTCAGCCAGTGCCTCTCCCTCTGAAAGAGCCTTTGATAGAACTCTTTTTAGTTCTTTCATTCATATTGAAATTATTCTAAATAAAATTTGACAGCACCATGATTATTCCATTTTCCAGTGGAGATTGTTTAATAAAATTTCTATGCAGACTTTATTCCTGTATCTCTTGACCCTCCAGATGTACATAGTATAAGTATTGTGCTTTGATTTAGATAAAGGGCCTGCTTACAAACATCATTGAAGTTTGACATAGAGAGGGATATTTAATGCCAAGTCCATTCTGTGTGCTGTGGTCATTAGAAAATTGTAGTTTGTCTGCATAGGCTTTAACTGTGAATGACAATGCAAAAATAGTCATAAATGCTGCTATTTATTTATTGTTTGAGATTCATTGAGCATAAAAAGAATTACGTTATACTAAGTGCCTTATCACTTAAAGTCCTTCGTATAATTAAGTCCCACCCCCAAGAGGTACACCATACACTGTGACCCCCAGTCTCCTCCTCTCCTCTCCCTGCTCACTCATTCCTCTACCCCCCACCTTGTATTAGATCATCTACTGCAGTGGTTCTCAACCTTCCTAATTCCACAACCCTTTAATACAGTCCAAAGGGGTCTTGACCCACAGGTTGAGAACCACTGATCTACTGCCTTCACATTGAATTGAGTACATTGGATTCTTGCTTCTCCATTCCTGTGATGCTTTACTAAGAAGAATGATAAACCCTACCATTTAAAGTTTATCATATTTTTATTAGTTTAGTCTCACCCTCTGTAATCGATGGAGGTCAACATTTTGCATTCATCATTTTTCTTTCTCTTTTTCTTTTTCTTTTCTTTTTCTTTTCTTTTCTTTTCTTTTCTTTTTTTTTTTTTTGAGACAGAGTCTTGTTATGTCACCCTCAGTAGAGTGTTGTGGCATCACAGCTCACGGCAACCTAAAACTCTTGGGCTTAAGTGTTTCTCTTGCCTCAGCCTTCCAAGTAGCTGGGACTACAGGTGTCTGCCACAATGCCTGGCTATTTTTGTTGTTGTTGTTGTTGTTGTTGCAGTTGTCATTGTTATTTAGCTGGCCCAGGCTGGGTTCAAACACACCAGCCTCAGTGCCCTACCCACTGAGCTACGGGCTCCTCCTGCATTCATCATTTTTCATCTTGAACTCTAAAGAGAACTTAGTTGGTTTAGGATTTTAGTAATGGTTAATGTAAATATTTTAAGATTATACGCAATCAAAACCCAGTTTTCTCTTGATGGCAAACAGTCTGTCACACACACACAAAACACCACAATACAGACATAGGCAATCTTAGTTGTTATGTAAAACCTGAGGAAAACATAAAAATAAAGATAACTGCAAATATTGAAATTAGGTTTTAAAGTAGATAAAAGAAGAAAAAAATCCTGCACACTCAATTTGTACATACCCCAAAGACTCCTATATTATCTATATACTGAATGACAGTGGCTTCAGAATGAAGGACCAGAATCCAACAGGCCACATGTGCAGATGCAGAGGCTGTGGTGACAGCATACACCCCACCACAGGGCAAGGGTAAAAGGAAAGGATGAGGTGTGGCACCAAGGGGGCTACACCCAGCCATGGGGCAGCTAAGGGGCTGGTGTCATCGGAGCTCAGGATGCAGCTGTCCAGGGCCCTAGAATGCTGCCCACTGCCTCTCCTCTATTGTCCCCCACTTCACTGCTGGGGCCCCAGGCACCAGCATCCAGAAGGCCCAGACCATGTAGAGTAGATGACTCAGGCGAATAGGACACAGCAGGCCTCTGTGGCACTTAGGAAACATCCATGGGTCTGTGAGTGGAAGCATGGGTATTGCTGTATCCCTGTGGATCTCTAGCATCTGTGGGTATCTCTGACTTTCTGCCATATCTTCAGTATGGTGGCAGGTGCTTGGGAGGCAGCAATGGCAGAACAGGTCAAGGAGGCCCAAGGACCATGAAGCTCACATCCTGGAGAGGAATGGAATAGGGGGACAGTGAAGGCCCAGGGATACTCAGTTAACACTTACTCTACAGATACTTAGGTCATGGCCAAGGGTATCTGGGGTGACTGTAAACTGCCTGTGGTAAATATGTAATCTGAGATCTTAAGGTTAGCAGGGGGCCAGAACTTTTCAGGCAGCAGAACAGATGGGATCAAAGTCTGAGAGCTCAGCTTGGAGGAAGCTAAAATTAGAGGAAAACAAGGAAGGGCAAGAGAGAGAGGTGCACAGGGCCGGATGCACAAGTGATATCCTCAGTGCCCTAACAACTCCTGGGTCAGTCCCAGTGTGTGATAGTGAGAGAGAAGAAGACACTGTGACATGGCTCCAGAGATTTCTCTAGTTGTGGAGGGGATGAGTGTGGGTGGAGGCAAGACTTGGGGAGGGTCTTGACAAGGCCTCAAGGGAGCAAGAGGGCTGCCCCAGGGAGGTCACCAGGATGGAGAAGTGAGATTTGGGTGGGTGCAGAGCAGGAAAGATATGTGAAGGATGATACCCTGGGGTGGACTCATGCTCCTCTGTGTGGAACCAGGACTGACTTAAATCATCTCTCCTAAAATCTCTGCAGGAGAGAGAATGAAGCAGCTCAAGGCAGTGCTGTGTCAGCCCCATTAAACTGTTTTGTGGAATAGTGTGGGTAAGACGTCCATCTGGGACATCCACTGGTTTCTTTTATCCTTACAGTCCCCCGTGAGCTCACCTCTCTAGTGTACCTGGGACAGGTACTTCAAGGGCAGGTACAAGAAAGATTCCAGGACAGGATGGGAACACCCAAGTAGAATTTGTCTGCACCTGTTTGGAGCCAATACAATGCTACCAGGTGGGGACACAGAGAAATTTAGCCTCCAGAGTATCTAGCCAGTGTAGGGTAGGCAAGGGCTAGAAAGGCTCCTTCATATGGTTGGCACACTCAGGACTGGTACTACACACTCTCTCACTGTCACTGGATTGGCCAGCAAGTGATGGGAAGGTCACAAGGACTCCGTGAAGAAGGTGGCCCTGAGCTGAAGATTTCAGGGTGTGTAGGAGATATCTACAGTGTTCTGCAAACTTCACGGTACTTGGGGATCTCCTGAAGATCTTCTTACAATGCATATTCTCAGCCATCAGGCCCTGTGTGGAGCCTTAGACTCACTATTGTGCCAGGTGATGCCCTCCGTAGGATGAGACATGGAATTGCCAGACACTTAGATAATTATGTGGTGGGAGTGGTGTGAATGTGAAGGGGCTGGGCATTTCTGGCAGGAGGCCCAGCACAACACAGGTTCAGGGTCAGAAGCATTCTGGATGGGAGATGGGGAGTTGTGAGTTTGTGCAGTTAGTGTGTTAGGGCCCAGAACAGGGCAGGGAGGGCAATTCATGAGGCAGAGCCCATGCACATCTACGCAGAGGGAGCTTGCTATTGCCAGTTATTGTCTAAATGGCCCAGAGTCCTCAATGACTCATTTTCAGCCCTGGGGGTCCTCCAACCTGGAAAGCACTTGTTCCTTCTGTCTATACCCAATCCATCTCCTTTTCTATATAGATCCTACCTTCTAACTCTTCGTTCTCTCTTTTTCTCCAGCATCCTAGTGCAAGACACTATGATCTTTTCTGGAGCCATTTCTCCTGGAGCAGGCCCCTTATGGGTCCCCCTTCACTCTTGCCCCCTCATCTGTTGCCATGCAGCAGCCAGATCAGACCTTTCACCAAAAATGGCAGGCCAGCATCTGACAGGTGAGCGTGCAGCAAACTGCCCTGGCCCCATCTCTCTTGCTCTGAGGCATGAACAGCAAACATCCCATTTGCCTTGTTTGGCACTTGATTTGTGTCTGGAATATTATAAAAAGCTCTCTTTTTTGCTCCTGAAATGTTCCAAATAAAATCTTCAATTGTGGGGGGGAGGAGACAAGATGGCGGACTGAAGCCAGCTTTCCACAGAGGCTGCCGTCCAGATGGAGAGTTAAAAGATGGAAATTTAGTAAGTAACCTAGAGGAATCGAGCTGTACCAAGAGAGAAGGTTGAAGAACGCACATCAATACCAATGAGGCGAGCTGAGACCACAAGGACGCAAACAAAAAGTACAAAATCCATCACCAAGCAAACGGGAGTCCCCCCTCCCCCACGAGTCTGGCTTAAGAGCCCTACAAACAAAAGGGCAGAAATCTAAAGCCCTCCCACTTCATTTCACGGGAGCGACCTTCTAAAAACTGGTCCTACCTCCCCTACTAGGGTGCCATTGTGCTCCCCTGCCAGGCATAAAAAAACTGTATAAAATTTTGAATATCTTTCCCAGCAGTCCAACACTACCCTCCACTCACACAGAGGTCTGGAGGTCTATCCCCCAGGAGTTCGGATCCCTGGGTGATTTATTGAGGGGAGGGGTGTGGACAGAGCCCGAGTTGTGACTGACCAGTGCTGACTCCGAGGCATGAGAGTGAGGAACATGCAGCCAATGGGAAGTCACACCACAGCGGCACTTCCCTGTGACAGGGTGCACCAGCCCTCTTTGACCAGCCATACGGCTAGGCATAAAACTGAGTGAAACTCTTAACTTCCCCGTTTGAAGTGCTGACCTGTCAGCACTCCCTCCCCACCCTCACTCAGGGGCCTGGGGACCTGTCCCTGGAGGAGGTCAGATCCTTGGGCGATTCCTCCAGGGGAACCGACAGTCCCTGAGCTGCGGTTGGACAGTGCTGGCACGGAGGCACGTGAGCGAGGAGGAGGAGCCGTGTCTTGGTGGCACTTCCCTGCAGCGCTGGCTACATAAAACCGAGTGAGTGCTTCCAGCGCTGAGCCCCCAACGCCCCCTCCCACTCCCACTTGGGGATCTGGGGGCCTG
>CAUYPK010038148.1:0-33348 GCA_963574355.1 Loris lydekkerianus
TAGAGACCTAAAAATAGACCTGCCATTCGATCCTATAATTCCTTTACTAGGTTTATACCCAGAAGACCAAAAGTCACAATATAACAAAGACATCTGTACCAGAATGTTTATTGCAGCCCAATTCATAATTGCTAAGTCATAGAAGAAGCCCAAGCGCCCATCGACCCACGAATGGACTAGCAAATTCTGGTACATGTATACTATGGAATATTATGCAGCCTTAAAGAAAGATGGAGACTTTACCTCTTTCATGTTTACATGGATGGAGGTGGAACATCTTCTTAGCAAAGTATCTCAGGAATGGAAGAAAAAGTATCCAATGTACTCAGCCCTACTATGAAACTAATTTATGGCTTTCATATGAAAACTATAACCCAGTTACAACCTAAGAATAGGGGGAAGGGGGAAAGGGAGGGGAGGGAGGGGGGAAGAGGGAGGGGGATTGGTGGGATTACACCTGCCGGGCATCTTACAAGGGTATATGTGAAACTTAGTAAATGTGGAAAGTAAATGTCTTAGCACAATAACTAAGAAAATGCCAGGAATGGTATGTTAACCAGTGTGATGAAAATGTGTCAAATGGTCTATGAAACCAGTGTATGGTGCCCCATGATCACATTAATGTACACAGCTATGATTTAATAATTAAAAAAAAAAAATTCCCTTTATACAGATGGAACTATAGTAATTATTTTCTTGACTTTACCCATGATATACATTCATTATTTTTAAAGTAAAGAGCATAGAAATGTATGAAAAATAAAATGTTGTATTGTAGTTCATTCTTATGGATGATTGGATCCAGTGAACAGGGGGAGGTGAAAGGGGTCAAGTGCAGGGGTGAGGAATTCAAGAAGGAGATCCCAGCCACTGCAGAGCCAGCACACATTCTTATGATCTCCCCAGACTTCTTCACTGCCCTCAGTCCCAGTGGTGAGAGAGAGTTGGCTCCAGGTCTCCATGGAGAAACATAATGTCATCTCCCCATTACCACTCTGAAGCATGGCAACCATGAGCTTATCTCTCCTGTAAACCCTTTCAGACACATTGTCTCAGCAAATGCTTGTGGGCACCTACCACTGCCATGCCCAGTGCTGGGGGTCAGGCCACACAGGAAGAGCCCGGCCCCTTCCACAAGAAGCGGCCCATCTTTAGCAGAGAGAGGCAAACAAGCAGAATGTTCCCAAATGTGCTGGAGGTTTAGGGAGAAGGTCCCTGTCCCATAGCAACACAAAAGAGGGCAGGCTGACTGTCTCAGGAGGTGGCTGGCATGACTGGAGCAGAAGATCCCAGACGGGGCCCAACAGAAATGGAGTCTGCCAACTGGGCTCACAGCCTGTTGGCTCAGCTTTCACAGAAATCACTTAATGGGTTCTTGCCTCCAAGCCCAAGACCCCTATAAATCATGAAACAAGCACAGCCTCTCAGCAGGCAGCAGTTGGAAATGCCTGGAATGTGGCTTACCCCCAGTTCCACGGCCACCACCTCCCAACAACTAATTCTTTCCACACATTTTACTCAGAGTCCAACACATATGCCAAAAAACAAAGAATCACGGCCTGGGGGTGATAAGGCAGGAAAACAATATCCATCACAGTGATGTGGCAGTATGTGAGCAGTCGAGTGCAGAGAACAGGCCTTCTCACTTTTCTCAAACAGTCTCCCACCCCAAAATGGCCACCAGGTCTTCTCTATGGCCACATCAGGGCTGATGCCACACTGGGGCTTCTGGAAGCCCCGGTGACCCCCTAGACTCCCAGCACTCTTCTGGAAGGCATGTTCTGAGGGCTCTCTGCAGAAGAGCTCACAGGGGCATCCAACCGGCAGCCCGCAAGCTGCACGCAGAGCATTTGAGGCCTGTCTTGCTTATCTGTGTGTCAGGTGCCATGGAAAGTATGCATGCACCTTTCTTTTTCTTTTTTGCTCATCAGCTGTTAGTGTTTTAGTGTTCGTGTACTTGCTGTATTTACTGTGTAACCCAAGACTGTTCTTCTTCCAATGTATGGCAGAAAAAAAAAAACTTGGACACCCCTGACCAATCCCAGGAGGAGCCAGGACTCTGGGTGCTATGGAGCTTGCCGTTGGGGTAGGTTCACTTCCACAGGCAGAATGACGCTTCTCCCCAATCATCAGGTCATAGTGGAAGAGAGACTTCTGTGCAGACCTGGGTGCCAGCACAGGGAATGAGGCTGGCTGCCCCAGGAGCTGGGACAGAGTAAGAGAGAAGCTTCTAGAAGATTTTGGTGAAGGCTGCTGCAGGTTGTTTGCTCATCAGTCTGTGCTCAGAACACTGCATCACACATGGCCCTCGGCGCTCCCTAAATTCTAAGGGCTTCGCTGTACCCTTAGAATGTCACACCATTGTTGTTCAATTTTCCACACCTACAATGAGGTCACAGGGGCAGATGGCAGCTTCGGGAAGTTTCTGGATGGGTCTTGGATCCCGACTCTATGTGGGCTGGGCGTGCAAGCATGAGTCTTCGTTCCTGTCTGTTCTGAGTGGACGGTGATTAGGCAGGGTACCGGGATGGCAACACAGTTGTCCTTTCACTGTGACAAAAACCAGCTGCACTCAAGGGGCAGGCTAGGGGTACAGAAAAAGAGGACCAGGTCCAGGGGATGTGGGAAGTGAGCTTCTACTCTGGTAGCTTTGGACTTGGCCTCTAGTTTCATTGCAGGAACTGCCTAGAAAACCATTTTTCCCAGTGTTTGGGGGGCAGGTACAGGGAGCAGACAGAGAAGGGTGGGTGTCTTCTCTAAACCGAATCCTCAGAAATGATTCCTAGTGAGTGACAGGGAGGAACTGGAAAGTCGTGGGTAAAGGGTGATTCCTGTCACCCGAGTAGACAAGTGCCTGAGGCCTGGGGCCATCCAATGGGGAGATGGCACGTCTTACCTGAGAAAACAAGAGGCTTATTTGATTAATACTTCTGTGTGAGAAGTATGGTGCCAGGACCTGGTACTGGCGAAGGCTTCAGGAGCTTCAAAGCAAGACAGGAGGCGAGGGGGGAGGCAGTGTGCCACCTGGGAGAAAGAAGAGTGGGAGGTACCACATCCTTCCTCAACCAGCTCCTGAATTCACAGAGTGGGAACGCACTGCCAGGGGGAGGCACCAAGCCATTTATGAGGGATCCACTCCCCTGACCTGAACATCTCCCACTCTGCCCCACACACACACACTGGAGATCAGACATCAACATGAGAATGTGGACGGGCCAAATACCCAAACCATATCAACCTCCAGAGAACAGTAATGAAGTAGATTTGAATCTCATTCAGGTGCCCCAATCTGTTACCATCTCCACCCCCAACTGTACCAGTCTAGAGGAGGAAATGTTCACGAGAGGCTTGGGATGGCTGCCTCAAACCTCAGAGTAGGCTCAGGGGACACCTCAAGCCTCAGCAAGGGACGGCAGCCAGGACGTCAAGTGGTGAGTGAGGTTTTCAGCATGTCGAGGCCCAGCTGCATCATTCTTTGGGATTAGAATGTGATTCGTTAGAAAATGGGAGGTGGGAGGGCGGGCAGCTTCCAGAAAGGACTCCCCACCTCTAGGTCTATTGTTTGTGGAGGCAAAAGGAATGAGATGGGGAAAAGGTAGGAATTATGTCTTAGTTAAGGGAATGGGGCAATGGCAGGATATGAGCAATAGTGATAAATCCCGAAAGCCAACTCTGACAACCTTCTTGCCCGGCACTCCACGTGCAAAATGCAAGAAGTGTGGAAAGAAAACAGGGAAGGAAAGACCTGCTGTCTCAAAAGTATGACTCCACACAGCTTGTAGCTGACAGGTCCTCTAAAAAAGGTCAGGGCTTTTGTTTCTTTCTTTTTTCTTTTTCTTTTTTTGCTCTTGTTTTATCTTAAAATGTATTGTATGCCAATGTTATCAAAGGGGAAGGAAAGAAAACAAATAAAGATGTATTGCATTCTTACCTCTTTCTAGAATCTATTTCTGGCGCCTGTGGCGCAGTGAGTAAGGTGCTGGCCCCATATACAGAGACTGGCGGGTTCAAACCCAGCCCCAGCCAAACTGCAACAAAAAATAGCTGGGTGTTGTGGTGGGTGCCTGTAGTCCCAGCTGCTCGGGAGGCTGAGGCAAGAGCTGGAGGCTGCTGTGAGCTATTGATACTGGTCTGCCCCCCAGTTCCACAAGCTGGCTGAAACGCCACTTGTCCTGTATCACTGTGACGCCACAGCATTCTACCAAGGGTGACAAAGCAAGACTCTGTCTCTAAAAAAAAAAAAAGAAAAAAAAATAGAATCTATTTCTTGAGAGGACAAGATTATGCTCTAGAAATGTCCTAGATTAAACAAGCCCCCCTGGGATGTGGCAACAGTAAATTCCTCTCTCTATCTCTACCTTCTAATACCCGTGGAAAGGTGATCTGTGAATGTTTGTAGACTGACGAGGGGGAAACTAATCAAAGGGCGATCATGGATTTGTGCACTGGGAGTACTGAGGTCCCCCTTTGTATGCACCTTCTTGGTCTGGATATATTGGTGATACTTCTCAATAAAATACAGGGACAACAGAGTATAGATCTTAATTTGCAAATACAGCTTTGATTTTCTTGGGTATTAATGCAAAAGAGTACAGTGAGTCCAGGAAGACACTTCCAGTGACCCTGGAGTCTCCCAGACCATTATGGATGATTAGAGAATATTAGAATGGGAAGAAGTCCCCAAGAGGCCTGCATTTCCCCACACATGAGTATTGAACAACAATCACCTTTAGTTCCTGGGGCCCTGTTGCCTGACTCAGTCTCTCTGCATCTAGAGAAACTCTTGGTTCTGGGCTGTCACAGGAGAGACCAGTCACAGAAACACCCAGGATGAGCAGGGGTGCAGCTCAGAGCTCTTGCTCAGAACTTCGGTGCCTGCACGTGGGTTTGTAATTATACAGACCTCTCCTAAGAGTCTGTCTGATGTGTGTTGCAATCTGAAGGCTGAAAGGTAAGAATACAGGTTTGGAGGATGAGTAGAACAGTGAGGCTTATCTGGCTTAGAAAGACAGGAGTCTGCCCCTATTTCCAAGTGGACTGAATTTTTGCACTTTATCAAGATTAGAAGGTGGTCTTACAGCTCAGGTTGCCATATCACAGCATCATAGACTGGGCGGCTTGGACAGCAGACATTTATTTCTCACAATTCTGGAAAGTCCTGGAGGGTGGAAGTCCATGATCGAGGTGCCAGCAGATCTGGTCCCTGGTTTGTGTATAGCCACCCTCTAGCTGTGTCCCCACATGGCAGTGGAGAGCTTTGGTCTCTTCTTCTAATAAGGACACCAATCCCTTTGTGGAAGTTCCACCCTGATGACTTTATTTAAACCTAAACATAAATCACCTCCTTAAGGGTGCACCTCCAACACCATCACATTGGGTTTAGGGCTTCAGTGTAGGAATCTGGAGGGAATACAACCATCCAGTCCCTAGCTGAGGTGGTTAGTGGGAGGCCAGACCACAGCTGCAACACTGGCTCTGACGCTCAGAGCACCTACTAGGATGAGAGCTAAGCAGCAGGTGATAGAAGAAAGTCATGTGAGGGGTAGAGCATGGTGTGAGTGTGCAGGGGAGGAGGAGTGGCTCAGCACAGAAAGTCACGTGCTCCTGTGTCTGAACTTCCCAGCCAACGTGATTGCTGTGAACAGGATCCTCTAATAGAGTGAATACAGGAGCAGAAAAAGATGCTTTCCAGATTATGCAGGATGAATATGGACATACTTCTGAGTATCAGAGGAGTCGTCCATGCTGACCCAAGATACAGAGAGGGCCTAGAAGTCCCAGCATGGCCAGAAGGCCACATGCTGGGAACAGTGACTTAGCGCAAGGGTTGATTGGGCAAGCGTCCCTCTTCTGAACAGGTGCATCAGTCATGGCCCAATGGCTTCCATCATTTTTTTATCACAAAGAAAAACAAAAAGAGGATGGGGTGTGTTTTAGGGAGATTATTCTGGAAAGGGATAGTAGTTGCATATCATTATTGAAGTTTTGCCAGTGAAATAGTTTTTTTAAAAATTGAGATAAAATTCAAGTTCTATAAAATTCATCACGTTAAATTGTGTAATTCAATGGTTTTAGTCTATAACCAGAATATTTTCTTTCATTATCCTATAAAAAAAACTTCAATACCCATTAGCAGTCACTTCCTATTCCTTCCTTCCCTTGACTCTTGCAACCACTCGCCTGCTTTCTGTATATATATATATATATATGATTTGGAAATACTTTCTCCCATTCTGTAGAGTATTTTTACACTGTCTTGAAAGTGTGTCCTTTGAAGCACAATGTTTTAAATTTTGATGAAGTCCTTTTTATCTTATTTTTCCTTTTGTTGATTGTGCCTTGGGTGTTATATCTAAGAAATCAATGTGTAATCCAAGGTCACAAAGATTTTACCCTTATATTTACTTCCAAGAATTTTATAGTTTTAATTCTTCAGGTCTTTGGTCTATTTTGAGTTCATTTTTGCATAGGAGATGGGAGTCCAACATTATTTTGCAAGTACAAATCCAGTTGTCCCAACACTTTTTATTAAAGACTGTTGTTTTCTTAATGTCACTGTCCTGGCACTTTTGTGAAAAACAAATTGAGCATACGTGTAGGGGTTTATTTCTGGACTCTCTGAATTACACTTAATTTTAAATACATAGCTGTATTTACACAAGTATTTACACATTCTCTTGATTGCTGTAGTTTTATAGCAATTTTTGAGCTTGGGAACTGTGAGCTCTCCCCCTTTGTTCTGCTTTCTAGTGTTTGGCTATTTTAGAGCCCTTGAATTTATATATAAATTTTAGGATCAGCTTATTGTCACTCTCTACAAAAAGGGGCACAGTTTAAATTTTGGTAAATATTGCATTTAATCTGTACATCAATTTGAAGATACTACCATCCCAACAATGTTAAATATTACCATCTATGAACATTGTTAAAATAAATTAAAATGGAAACCAGATCTGAAAGAATCCTTGGGCAAATAAAGGTCATTAGACCTCATAAGTGATCTTAACCTTGCTTGATTTGCAAACACAGGCAAAACATAACTTGAGCAAAACCTAACTTTGTAAATGCCTATGTTAAAAAGAAATGAAACTTAAGACTAGACGATCAAAGGCCAACAATTAACTTATATAATTAGGGATTTTCCAGCAGGTAGAGCAAGTAGGCTATTGTACAACTGTAACCAAATATTTTCTTTGCTTTATTTCCATGTTTGCCTGGTGAAAGCCTTCTATTTATGGTATTCTTGAACCACTTCTGGTTTGAAGTTTCCAATTCATGAATTGATGTTTGCTCACATATACCCCTTAAGATTTTATCGTGGCTCAATTTACCTTTTAATGACATGAAACTCTTTCCATCTATTCAGGTCTTTAATTTTATTATTTCCTAGTTTTAGGCATATGTCTTTTGCTTCTTTTAAAATTTATTTATAAATATTTTTATCATATCATAAATGGGAGTTATTTTCTTAATTCTATTTTTTAGAATTTTCATTCTAGTGTATAAAAATAAAACCTATTTTGTATATTGATCTTGTATCATACAGCCTTGCTGGACTTGGCTCTCTGGTGGTTTTTTTTTTTTTTTTTTTTTTTCTTTTTTGTGTATCTTCTAGGATTTTCTACATATGGTACCATGTTATCAGCAAAATACTCTACAGGTCCCTTTTTTTTCTCTCTAATCTGGATGTCCATTATTTCATTTACTATCCCAATTACCCTGGCTAGACCTTCAGTATAATGCTGAATACTAGCAGTGAAAGCAGACATTATCTTGTTCCTGATCTTAGGGCAAAGCTTTCAATCTTTCACCATGAGGTATAATGTTGACTGTGTTCTTTGTAGATAGCGTTTATCACGTTAAGGAATTTCCCTTTTATTCCTAGTTATGTTTTCTAAATGGTAAATAGATAGGCCAGGCGCAGTGGCTCACACCTGTAATCTAGGACTCTGGGAGGCCGACGCAGGTGGTTTGCTTGAGCTCAGGAGTTCATGACAAGCCTGAGCAAAAGTAAGACCCCGTCTCTACTAGAAATAGAAAAACTGAGGCAAGAGGATCACTTGAGCCCAACAGTTGGAGGTTGCTGTGAGCTATGATGCCATAGCACTCTACCCAGGGTGACAGCTTAAGACTCTGTCTCAAATAAATAAATAATAGGTCTTAGATTTCATCAGATACTTTTCATTCATCTATCGCATTTATTAAGATCATCATATGGTTTTGCCTTTTATTCTATTAATATCATAAGTATTACATTGATTTTCATGTTGAGTCAACCTAGCATTCTTTAATATGCTGCTGGATTCAGTTAATGTTTTTTTCCCCCCTGAGGATTTTTGCACCTAGATAATCAGTAACATTTGTCTCTAGTTTTGTTATGGTAGGTATCTTTGTCTGATTTAGGTAACAGGGTAATACTGGCCTTAGAAAACAAGCTGGGAAGTGTTCCTTCCTTTTCTGCTTTTTGAAAGAGTTTGTGAAGGATTGATATGCTTTAAATGTTTGTTAGAATTGCCCAGGGAAGGCAATTCCTAGGCTTTTCCTTACCAGAAGCTTTTTGATTAATAATGCCATGCTTTTACTTCTTTTCTTCTTCTTCTTTTTTTTTTTTTTTCCCCCAGAAGAACAAGTATTTATTTTTTAATTTGAAAACCATGGGAAACCTAAGTAATGGGAATTGGAACCTCATGGGGGTCTTCTGGGAAATCAGAAGCACCACCCACCGGTGCAGCTCGGTATTTCTCCAGCTTAGCTATCAATTCTTTCGCAGGATTGAAGACGCCACTGGTCTGCTGGTCACAGATGTAGCAGCGTGGGGTGGTGCGGAAATGCTGCAATGCACAGCTCTCGCAGAAATAATGCCTGCATTTCGTGACAACCGGGTTTTGGAAGGTCTGGCAACAGATGAAACACTTGAATGGTATTTCCTCGTCCTCGCTTCCCACTTCATAGTTTTCATCCTCACAGACACCGTAGCGACCCTCATCAAGCTCACGCTCGATCTGCCACCCATGCTTGTAATCTGAACGGTCATGGAGGAATTTGCAACTGTCTCCGAAGCCGCAGAAGCCAGTCTCTTTGTAGTCCTTACAAATGTCTGGCTGGTAATCCCAGCGCACGGTGGCACGTAGATGCTCGGGCGCTCGGATGGGGCCCTTCCTCACCATCCCGGAGGAGGCATTGCCCAGTGACGTATCCTTGGGCTTCATGTATTTCTGATAATTATTAATTCCCCGATAGATCTTGTCATCCTCCTTGCCCCTCAGCGCCTCCTGGATTTTCTGGCTGCGCTCAAAGATAGCTTGTGCGTCGTGCTCCTTCTCCGTGTCCAACGCGTAGACAGCTGTCGCCCCCATGTCCTCTGGCCCCACGGGTTTCGCCGAGCGGGTGGACTTATAAACCACCCCGAGACTCTCAGGCGCGTTCCCCTCCTCCTCCTCGCTGCTCAAATCCCCGAAAACCGCCCTCTGTTTACGACGGCCCCGGGTCTTCTGTATCATGGGATTGGGGGCCGCCCGCTTCTTCTCCGGCCGGACCACGGGGAGGCCTTCGTCGCTACTGCTGCCCTCTCCTGGCTCGGGGTCGCAGGCCCGGCGCTTTCTGCGCCCTGCAGCCCCTTTCCGCCCAGGCTTTTTGAAGAGGAAGGTGCATGTCTGGCCAGCAATCTTTCCTGGAGAAAGAGGCGCTGCCATTTTAGAGTCCCGAGCTTCCAAACGGCTCGGGCACGCGGGGCGCGGGGGCGCGCGGGGGCGCGCGGGGCCTTCTCCCAGTGCCCCAGGCTGGGTGCGCGGCCCCGAGCCCACGCTGGCGCTGTACTTCTTATACATCTACTCAGAATTACTGTTTCTTCTTGAGTCAATTTTGTAGTTTGTGTTTATCTGACCTTATCTGATCATTTCATCTAAGTTATCTAATTTATGGACATACAACTATTCATAGTATTCTTTTATGCTTAATTTATGGAGGTCCTTAGGGATGTCCCTGTGTTCAGTCCTGGTTTTAGTAATTAGAGTGTTCTCTTTCCTGCCCCCTACAGTCAGTCTAATGCAGGTGGTTCAAATTTATTGATCTTTCACCAACTTGGTTTTGCCAGTTTTCTCTGTAGATTTTCTATTCTTTATCTCATTTATGTCTGCTATAATCTTTATCTTTCCTTTCTTTTGCCTTTTTTCTTTCTTCTTCTTCTTCTTCTTCTTCTTCTTCTTTTTGACTTTATTCTTTTTCTTAAGGTGAAAGGTTAGGTTTTCCATTTAAGATCTTAACTTTTTTTTCTTTTAATATGACCATTTACTGCTAAAATTTCCCTCTAAAGACTGCTTTCACTGCCCAGAATAAGTTTTTACCAGAACTTTGATTTTCATTTTCATTTTTCCCAAGGTATTTCTCTTCTAATTTCTTTCTTGACCCATTGGTTATTTGGAAGTATGTGGTTTACTAAATACTTGTAAATTTATTATTTTCTTATGTTATTGGCTTCCTTTTTTTTTTTTTATTTGAAATAGTCTCACTTTGTCACCCTTGGTAGAGTGCCCTGGCATCACAGCTTAGAGCAAACTCTTGGGCTTAAGCAGTTCTCTTGCTTCAGTCTCCCAAGTAGCTGGGACTACAGGCGCATACTACAATGCCCAGCTATTTTTTGTTGCAGGTGTCATTGTTGTTTTTCTTTTTTTGCTGGTGTGGGCCAGGTTTGAACCCGCCACTACCGGAATTTCATCTTCAGTAGGTTCTTGGTCTCAGTGATTCGAAGAATGAACCCATGGACCACAGAACATGGTAAGACAGGATTTATTTACAGATATGAATACAAAAAACACCAAAGCTCCCAAGTCAGAAGAGAAAAGCTGTCTGTCTCTGACTGTCTCACTCACTGACTTTGGGCTCTTTGTCTAGGGGTATATGCATTTGAATGGGGTCCTCTGTAGTTACATTTAGTGTGTTTGGAACAGTGTGTCTGGGTCATGTCTGGGACATGAATGAATGGCTACAATGCCTTTCATTCCTAGGCCTAGGAAACTTACATGAAATTGACCAGGCCTAGAAAATGGGGGTTCCTTGTTCTGCCATAAGTGCAAGGGAAGGGAAACCTAAGGTGCTGGTGTCTCCCCAGTGGGTGTCTGGCCCCTCCAGCTACTGGAACCTCCTGCAGGGCCTCCTGGCCTACCCTCCAGCCCACTAGTCCTCTGCTTGTTGCCACTGCACCAACACCACCAAGGCAGAGGCAGCAGGTTGGCCCTCCCCCTAGTTCCACCAAACTGGCTGGGGTGCCACTTGTCCTGTATCAACTCTCCTGCTGTGAGGGTTAGAAACTCTAACTGCTGTTAGGGAAAAAGGACGAAGACTCAATCTAACTGCTTCCTGCTGAGTCGGGCAATGATAGAAGGGGCCAGTTAGGGTTTCTCTGAAGGGAGAGCAATCCAGGGGTCCACGATAGAATTAGGTCTTGGTCTGGAACCATGTTTACTGTGTGTGGCTTGATGACATTTCTGGAAGACACAAATCTGAGTAGCACATTAAAAGGCAAGGGTAGAAAAGTGAGAGGAGGGGGTTAATTACAGTGTCAGGTTAAAAGAACAAAGTCAGTGATGTTTAAAAATAAAACTACATTAACACTTTTCTTGCTGTTTCCTAAACAATAACTTTAAATTTTCTTTAGGCTCACAAGTGTAGGTGGACTGTGGTTGATTCTCTTCCTGGTCTGCTTCTGTAGAAGGTGGTGGGTTCCAGGATTTTACTCATGAATGATGTATTCAGGAATCTATTCCCATAACTTTAACAGCTGTAGAAGATAACAGAAAAGGGACCTTCCCAATTAGGGAAGGTGAATTAGGGGGAAGAGTTTTGATCATGACTAGATCTCCAGGAGAGAAAAGTTCCTTTAGTGTTGAATATAAAAATGTAGTTGGGAGGTTTTTAAGGATTTGTTGAAATTTAGCTAAAGAAGTAATATATTTTACTAATTCTATAGTTTCTTGATGTAATAATAAATCATTAAAAAGGGTCTTCCATTTAATAATTTGAATGGGTTACAATCGAGTTTCTGATGTAAATTTTTTATTCTAAGGAGAACAATGGAAAGCAATTTAGTCCAAGGGAGATGAGTCTCTTGAGTTAGCTTTTATAACTGTCCTTTGATTTTTATCATTCATTTTTTGTACTTTCCCAGAGGATTGGGGCCTCCAAGAGCAGTGTAGATGGTATTTTATGCCCAGAGCTTTAGATATTCCCTGTGTAACAGCTGCTTTAAAGGCTGGCTCATTATCACTTTGCAAACTCTGAGGGAGTCCAAACCTGGGGACAATCTCATGCACTAAAGCCTTTACAACTTCCTGAGCTTTTTCTGTCCTACAAGGTAATGCTTCAACCCAATTAGTAAAAGTATCCACAAATACCAGCAAATATGCCAGTCTTCACCTGGATGTTTACTTGTTTCTGTATACCCAGGAGAGCTAGATGGTGAGTTAAAGGATTGTTTTTCTGAAACACATCACAAATCCTTGTTATCTGTTTTATGGTTTTAAATAAGTTTTTTCTATTAAAGAGAGCTTAGCCATGTAATAGGTACTTTCACTGCCAAAATGAAAAGACTGATGTAAAGTTTTAAGTATTTTCCATTGGCTTGGGGCAGGTAATAGCAAAAGTCCACTTCTAATTTGTAGCCAGCCTGATGGAAGGAGTGAATAGTCTTTGCGTAAAGCCCATTCCTTCTCCTTTTGGGTATATTGAGATGCATGGCTCTTAAGTGATCCCTCCCAAATAAGGGGTGCCGCAAGAGGGATTATTCCTTTCTGTGCTGCTATTTTAGCGTCTTTATCAGCAAGTTGGTTACCTTCAGAAATCTCATCTGAGGTCTTTTGGTGTCCCTTATAATGAATAACTGCTACCTCTTATGGAGCATGAGCGGCTTATAACAACCTGTCTATCTCATGATGACATTTTATGGGAGAGCCCTTGGAAGTTAGGTACTATCTTTCCTTCCAAATAGCAGCATGGGCATGTTAAATGAGGAAGGCATATTTGAGTCAGTGTATATATTGACTCATTTGTTTCTCCCAATTTCTAAAGCACGGGTTAAAGCTATTAGCTCAGCTAATTGCACACTGGTTCCGGAAGGGAAAGACCCACTCTCAATTACAGCATACTGAGTAACTACAGCATAGCCTGCTTTTTGAGTTCCATGTTCTATGAAAGAACTTCCATCTGTATATAAAACCATGTCAGGATTAGATAGGGAGAGTTCTTGTAAGTTTTCTCTAGCTGCATAGGTCTATACTATAATTTGTTGGCAATCATGCCCTATTTCCTAGTTGGATCCAGGGAAGAAAGTGGCAGGATTCAAAGCAGCACAGATGCGTAATTGTAGCACTGGTCCATCTAGTAATAAGGCTTGATATTTAAGAAGGTGATTATCTGACAGCCAAAGATTGCTTTTTGAATTTAAAAGTCCAGTAAGGTCATGAGAAGTGTAAATAATTAGATCTCTTCCTAAAGTTAGCTTGTTTGCTTCTGGGGTTAAGAGGGCTACAGCTGCTACAACCCGTAGACAGTGTGGCCATCCCTTGGCCACGGTGTCAATTTCTTTACTAAGATAAGCTACAGATTGTAAAACTGGACCCCAGTGTTGGGCCAAAACTCCCAGGGCAATTCCAGTTTGTTCTATAATATACAGATTAAACTATTGTCCAGTGGGAAGACTCAAAGCAGGGGCTCGCTAAAGAGCAGTTTTCAACTGTTGGAAGGCCTTATTTGCTTTCGGTTCCCATTCTAGAGTGACTAAGCCCTCTTTTTGAGCATTTTAAATTAAAGAATAGAGTGGTCTAGCTATATCACTATATCCAGGAATCTAGAGTCTGCAAAAGCCTATAATTCCTAAGAAGCCTCTAAGCTGTCTGAGAGTTGGAGGTTTAGAGTGAGCCAGTATTGGTTCTGTTCGTTCTTTGCCCAAGGCTCTCTTCCCCTGTGAAAGCTGGAGACCCAAATAGTAAACTTGTGGAATACATAATTGGGCTTTAGCCTTGGAAATTTTGTACCCACAATCAGCGAGAGAGTTTAAAAGAGTTTGTGTAGCTTTATGGCATTCCTGTGCATCTGGTGCTCCCAAAAGAATGTCATCTACATAATGAATAAAAGTTACTGTAGGATATGAAAAATGACTCAAGTCTTTGGCTAAGGCTTGTCCGAATAAATGAGGGCTATCTCTAAATCCCTGGGGTAACACAGTCCATGTGAGCTGGGTGTTGGAGTCAGAGGAGTCTTCAAAAGCAAAAAGGCATTGGGAATTTTCATGAAGTGGAATGCAAAAGAAGGTATCTTTTAAGTCTAAGACTGTGAAATAGGCAGCCTTTTCAGGGATATGAGTTAATAAAGTATACGGATTGGGAACTACAGGATGGAGAGAAATCACTGCTTCATTTATAATGTGGAGGTCTTGTACTAGTCTCCAAGTTCCGTTTGGCTTTGGCACTCCTAGAATAGGAGTGTTACATGGACTATTGCAAGGTATTAATAATTTCTGTTACTTTAGATTCTGTCTTATGAGTATTAGTCCATTCTTAGCGCCTACTTTTAAATGATATTGTTTTTGATTGGGATAGATGGTAGGATTCTTTAACTTAATTTGGACTGGTTGAGCCTATCTTGCTCTTCCCACCTGTCCCAGTAGCCCACACTTCTGGGTTAATTTCTATCACTAATAAGGGAAGGTATAATGTTCATATTGTTCCCACTTTAGTTAGTATGTCCCTACCCAGAATAGGAGCAGGACTTTCAGGCATGATTAGGAAGGCATGAGTCACCTCAATTGCAGCTTAAAGGCTCAGAGAAAAATTTGGTAAATAGCTTTCCAGATACCCCCATATAGTTACAGATTTGGGGGATAAAAGACCAGGGTTAGAGAGAAGTACAGAAAAGGTTGCTCCAGTGTCCAGAAGAAATTATATCTCCTGGCCCTCCACTATAAGGCAAACCTGGGGCTCCTGAGAGGTGATGACAAGCTGGAGCATGAGAATCTGCTACTGGCTGATTACCGGCTGATGGACATCAAAATTATTAGTCTCTATTATTATAACTATAGAGAAAAGCAGGATAAAGGTAAGTGGTCCCATACAGATCTTCAATCCTGGACAACACACCCCCAAATATGATACCGGAATTTCATCTTCAGTAGGTTCTTGGTCTCAGTGATTCAAAGAATGAACCCATGGACCACCAGATCAGTGGTAAGACAGGATTTATTTACAGAAAAGAATACAAAAACACCAAAGCTCCCGAGTTGGGACAGAAAAGGTCTTTCTCTCTGTCTCTGTCTACCTGTCTGTCTTACTGACTCTGGGCTCTTTGTCTAGGGGTATATATATTCCCATGGGGCCCTCTGTTCATTGCCTGGGACATCAATGAATGGCTACAATGCCTTTCATTACCAGGCCTAGGAAACTTACATGAAATTGACCAGGTCTAGAAAATGGGGGTTGCCAGTTCAGCCATAAGTGCAAGGGGAGGGAAACCTAAGGGGCTGGTGTCTCCCCAGTGGTTGTCTGGCCCCTCCAGCTACTGGAGCCTCCTGCAGGGTCCCCCAGCCTACCCTTTAGCCCACTGGTTCTTCTACTCGCTGCCACGGCACGAACACCACCAAGGCAGAGGCAGCTGGTTCACCCTTCAGGTCCACCAAACTGGTGTGGGTGCCACCTGTCCTGTATCACCACCACCCTCGGTGTATGTGGCTGGCACCCTACTCACTGAATGATGGGCACCACCATGTTATTAACTTCTAATTTCATTTCACTGTGGTTAGAGAACATACGTTGTATGATTTCAATAATTTTATATTTATTGAGGTACATTGTACTTATTAATATATGGTATAAGTTCCATTTGCAGTTCTGCAAAGGTTATATTCTGTTGTTGTGTTTGGTGTTCTGTAGATGTCTATTGAGTCTAGTTGGTTTATGTTTTTAAGTCTTTTAAGTCTAATTCTTTGCTGATCTTCCATCCAGCTTTTTTTTTTTTTAATCAACTATTAAAAGTGTGGTGCTAAGGTCACTGACTATTACTGTGACATTGTTTATTTCTCCCTTCATTTCTGAAGGTTTTTACTTCACAATTGTTGCTTCAGGGGAATTAATACAACATAGATAGGTAAAAGGGTATGTAGAAGGAGACGCTCAAACATAAAGACATTTAGGAAGACACTCACTATTAGGTATGTGGGTACTTACTCACATCATTGTGGAGGCAGAGACCTTCTGTCATCCACTGTCTGTCAGTGGAGACCCAGGAAAGCTGGTGGTGAAGTTTAAGGACCTGAGAGCCATAAAGCTGGTAGTATAGACTCTAGTCCAGGCCTGAAGGAAATGCCTGAGAACCAGGAGCTCAGAGGACAGGGAAGATCAATGCTCTAGCTCATCAGGCAGGGAGTGAATTCAACCCCAAGTGTGCAGGCCCTTAGCAGATTAGATAATGCCCACCCACAGTAGACACGACTGGTGATGTTAGCCTTCACCACTGGCAGAAAAGGTGTTTTCTGCCAGGGATCACCACTGTGACATTATGTTTTCTCTTTTCATACTCTATTCATGTGAAGCAGGTCACTGAGTCCAGCCCATGCATGAGTAGAGGAATTTTAAGCTCTCCATCCTAGAAGAAGGAGTATAAAAGAATTTATGGACATGTATCTAAATCACTGCTGTAATTAAAGAGTATAATTTTAATCTATGAAAATATCCTTTCTGTCCTAAAAGTTTCACTCACTAATTTAACCATTACTCAGTGAATGTTGCCTGAAGCACTTATTACTGTCATGTTCTGATGGCAATTTTCTATTGACCCTATTCCTTCTGCATTAATTGGGACTCTTCTGTAAGGAAGATTTGTCCCTCTTTCTTGTATCAAAATGGGCTTGTGTATTTTTTAAATAATTTAATACTGTGTATTTTGGTGCTTAAATTATTCAAATTTTGACCATTGGGTTTTCTTTTGGGATTGGCTCTTGCATCCTTTTGACAAGTATCACCCCACTTTTAAAAAACTATAATTTTCTAGAACTGCAACAGATGTTCTGGTCTCATCTTATATTTTCCCTGGTGGTTCCTTTCATGAGAGAATGGTATTTGAAAACCTATCCTGGTACTAGGTGTGCTTGCTGCAAATGGGGTATCACTTCTAGGCCCTGTCAGACCAGAGCTAGAAAGTATGTGTACATAGATGAAATAAACATAACTTCTCATTGTCTGTATTTCTGTGTTCAAGCCTAGTATACATGTAAACTACTTTCAGAATTGCCATGCCACATCCTCATGAGACACAATACGTAGAATGCAATATTTGCATACAGGGGATTTTTCCTCTTTAACCTACTGCATCAAAAATTATTTAGGTCATTTTCTTTGTTTCCCCATCACCCTCAATGAGGTTATGTCATACAGCTGTAATACAGTTAGATTTATTTGTCACAGTCTACATTCCATCCTGGGTTCCCCAACATTCTGGTCAGTTTTAACTTCAAATAATAGAAGTCACTGTTTGGTATGTATAGTTATGTGGATTTTGACAAATGTAAAACTCAAGGAATTATATAATTAAAAGATCAAGAGTGGATTAGTGGTTGCCAGGGGCTAAGAAGGGAGAGACAGGTGTGGCTAAGGATAACAGGAGGGAGTCTTGTGGTGTGGGTATAGCCGAGTGTGCCTTGTATGTCAGGCACAACCCCCTGAGACTTATCCAGAGGGGGACCTACATATCAGGAAGCAGATACGACCTTGAATGCTTAGATCACAAGGTGAGGCCTAGGCCTCAGAAACAAGGCAAAGTGGGAGAGACGAGCAGCAAGTTGACCTGAGGTTGCAGACCCTGGGCAGCTCCTACAGGGGTGAGTCAAAAGGTTACATCATTGGGGAGGGAGAGCCGGAAGTCTGGGAGCTGGGCAGGCCCTGAGAACCACTTCTCAGTATGCCAGCAGATGTCCACGGATATAGGAAGATCATCACACAAATCTACACACATCTTAATTTAGGTGCTTGCCTAAGCTGTGCTTAGCCTCAAAGCATGAGGCTGTGGAATTTTACAATGTCTCAAGAATAAAAAATAAGACTGTGTGTGCTGTCCTTCCTTCACTGAGTGGTCAATATTGATCTCAGTGATGTAGCAGTCACTGGTCCCAGGAGGTTTGGGAAACACCATTGCAGGTTCCTGACCTTCACTTAGTACTAGACCATAAGCCACTCAGACATGTATACATACGTGCACCCACTGACCCATTCATCCAGACCTGGCAACTTGTTATAGAAAAACTACTCAACAGGGCAAAAAGCAGAGCCCGAGCAAGAGCGAGACCCCATCTATACAGAAAATAGAAAAGCTAGCTGGGCATGGCAGGATGTGCTGCTAATCCCAACTGTTCTGGAGACGGTGGAAGGAGGATCACTTGAGCATCCCAGGAGTTTGAGGTTGCAGTGAGCTGTGATGATGCCACTGCACTTCAGTGAGGGTGACAAAGCCAGATCCTGTCTCAAAACAAAAAAGGAAAAACACAAAGCCACAGAATTTTTCATTTCAGTTTTATTTACATGACATGGTAACAGTTTACTGCTAGCCTACAGACACTCCATCCCTTTGTCCCTCTCTTCCCTATCCATCTACTCAGGCGGCAGGAATAGCCTCCATTCATCCAGCTGGTAGGAGCATAGAGACAGTCTAGATAGAGCAAAGCAGCTGATGAAAATGTTAACAAATACTTAAAGAACCCGGAGAATCAACAAAGTATTTTTCAAGATCCAGCCTTTATTGAAAGTTAGGCCAGAGGCTGTGGCTCATGCCTATAATCCCAGCACTTTGTGGGGCTAAGGCAGAGGATCCCTTAAGGCCAAGAGTTTGAAAACAGCCTGGGCAAATGAAAAGAAAATAAAAGTTAAAAGAATTTTACCAGAATTCTATGATCTGAACTTAAAAAATAAAAGGCCAAGCTTGAAGGACTTGATGGAGTTTGTCTTCCCACTGAGAAAGGAAGACGTCCTGATGACCACATGGTGAGTTTCCCACCAAAAAAGGGAGTGGGAGTCTGGCCAGAGAGGTTCAGAGTGGACAGGAGAGAGTGTGGGTGTCGTGGGTGTCGTGGCACCTCGCAGAACACTAGTCCTGGTGTGGTGGCAGAGTCCCCAAATGTTTGTGGTATCCCAGGGCTGAGTATCTGCACCTCCTTTCCTTGAGCCTCTGACAGAAGGCAGCCATGAGCAGGCTGGTGTTGAGGAAGCTGGTAGGGTCCCCCAGATCTCCAGGGGGACACACAAATGCTGACAGGGTGGTAGCTGTAGGAGGCATGAGGTCATGATGACGAGCAGGGAACATAGGTCCGTTCTCACCACAGGGACCATTGCCGACTCTAGACACACCAACCCTCAGAGCCTCAGAAGATGTCACGGGCGAGAGAAGCACTTGGCACCAGATAACCTTGATGTCTCCCCCACCCCCTGTCCCTTGGGGAAGACGAACAGGTGAGGCAAAATGGGAAGAGTCTTAGATTTGACCCCAAACACACCAACTTTAAAAGCAGAATCAAGCAAAAGAATTAAGAGTTTCCTACCCTCTGTGCCACAAGTAGAGCCCAGCCACAGGGCATTCACACGTGGAGATGTGACTGCTTGTGCTCAGTGGGCTGCAAGGGCAGTGGCGAAAACTTAGACAAGAGGAACTGTTTGGCAGCCATTTGCAGTGATCAGTGTGAAAAGAATGGGGGCTCTGTGGGCCGGGCGGGGTGCACAAAGCAGGCTGCAGTGGTGCAGGCAGGTGTGGACTGGGAATTAGCAAACACCAGCTGTCTGGTGTTTCCCTGGCCAGGCCTGCTAAGCCCAGGCCATGGCTCTGGGATAAAGAGACAAGCTGCTTTAAACTGACTATTGTCATGTATTCTCCCTTCCACCTGCCTGTCCCTCACTGACTGACCCCTCAGAATGTGTTTTCTAGGCTTTGAGAAAATCTCACAGTCCTGGCATTTTACCACCAAACCAAAGCCATGGATCGGACGCCTCCTGTTGGAACCCAGGCAGCTGTGTAGCATAAGGGAATGTGAGGCAGGACTTCTGGGCCTGCTTCTCCCTCTGTCTCCCTGCCCCCCAACCCCCCCAGACCACATCTGGGTTAATAGTGCAGGTCCAAGTCCATGCAGCTGGGCTGGCAGAAAAGAGCCCCCCTCCTGAAGGAGAGTGTGTGTGTGTACACGCGTACACACGTGTGGCAGGGGCTGGGGCACAGAGGGCCTCCCTCCTCCAGCTTCCCCACTAGGCTGTGTCCCTGGCAGCAAGGAGAGAACAAGACAGCCCCTTTGGTGTGCTCCACACACAACAGACTTGCAGCATGGCCTTTTTGTATATACCACAGAAAGAGCAGCACCCCACCGTGGGCCCCAAATGCTCTCACCCAACCTGTCCCTGTATTCTTGACTAGGTCAGCCTTTGAGGGGCTTTGGGTTGTCTCCAAAGTTCAACAGTCAAATATTTTTGGTCATGGTGCCACTTGGCCTCCGCCCGTGTTTCCAGCCTTGTTACTCCTCCCTGTCACGCTTCTGACCTGATCTGACTGCTTCCTGCTGTCCACATTAGTCTGCTTGGCTGCTGTAACAAAACACCATGGGCCAGGTGATTTAAACAACACACATTTTCTCTCTGCTCTGCAGGCTCTAAGTCAAACAGGAAGTACCAGCATGACTGGTTAGTGTTGAGGCCCCTCTCCCTGGCTTGTAGCCAGCTACCATGGTGGGGTCCACCCTCACATGGTGCATCCTCATGTGGTGCCATGTCAATCCTCACATGGTACCATGTCCATCCTCATCATCCTCACACGGCACTGTGTCCACCTCACGTGGTGCCGTGTCCATCCTCATCATCCTCACACGGCACTGTGTCCATCCTCACATGGTATCATGTCCATCCTCGTGTGGTACCGTGTTCATCCTCACATGGTACCGTGTCTATCCTCACGGGGTACCGTGTCCATCCTCACCATTCTTATGTGGTACCATGTCATGTGCTGCTGTGTCCATCCTCACATGGCCTTTCTTCTGCACACAGACGGGGACAGAGATGTCTCTCATGTCCCTTCTTTTCCTTTCCTTTCTCATAGTCCACACCAGGACTGTGAGATTTTCTCAAAGCCTAAAAAATGCATTCTGAGGAGGTCAGTCAGTCAGTGACAGGCAGCTGGAAGGGAGAATACAATACAACACTCAGTTTAATGCAGCCGGTCTCTTCATCCCTGAGCCCCTGCCTGGGCCTGGCAGGTCCATCCATCCACCAGAAAGCAGGTGTTGGCTAATTCCCAGCCCACACCTGCCTACAGTGGCCAGCTGCAGGCTCACAGCCGCCACCACTGCAGCTGTCCCAGGGTCCTGTCAGATCAGGGCCCTCCCCTTCCACTCTCATTTACCTTACTCACCTCTAATATAGTCACGTGGCGATTGGGGCTTCAACATACTAATTGAGGGGGGACACAATTCAGTCTGTAGCTCTCTCTAAACTATACATCTGCTCACCTGCACTCCAGCCACCCAAATCCAGGCTGTGTTCCCTTCCCCTCCCCCCCGCACTGCCCTTCCTGTCCCAGGCTCTCTCCCTTCATTGACCCGCTGCTATACCTGGACCTCCAAGGATGGGCATTTTCCACCCCGATTTCTGGGGTAGGAGGATTTACCGTTTCTCCCTTCATAGACTGGAAACTAGCCAGAGGAAGACCCCAGGGCTTACTCTACTTCTAACCATCACAGTGCCCAACTATGGTTGCTCAACAAGTATTTGCTGACTTTAGTAAAAAAAAAACGGAGCCACATCACTGAGGATAATTATTCCAAAGAGCAAATGATTATGTCAGCTCCATTAATCACTCCTAACTAAGTTTTTCCAAGATGGTTGGGGCCAGCAGAGCTGTGCTGGAACATCTCTCTAGCCCACTGCGGCAGTCTCCTGTGCTCATATAATAAAGCACCACAAACAGAACAGCATAAAACAGCACACGTTCATCCTCCTGTGGTTACGGAGGTCAAGGGTCTCAAAGCAGCCTCTCTTGGCTGACATTAAGACAGTGGACGGCTGGTCCTTCTGGAGGCTCTGAGCCGAGACTTCACACTTGCCTTTTCATCTTCTGCAGGCTTCCATCCATCCCTGGCCTGGGACTCCTTCTTTCCTCAAATAACTGCACCCTCTTACTTTTCTTGCTGCATTTTCTATCAACTCCAACCTTCCTGCCACCCTCTTATAAGGGCCTTTATGATTCCCCTGGGCCCACCCAGATAATCCAGGACAATCTGTCATCTCAAGATCTTGGACTAAGTCACATCTGCAAAGTCCCCTTCCATTTAAGGTATTATATTCACAGGTTCCAGGGAAGAATGTAGGAATCTGGAGTGGGGTGGTATTGTTGAATTTATCACACCCACACCAAGGAGATTATGCCGACTGCATGTGCTTATCAAAACATTATGTTATGTTATGTTATTTATGTTATGTTTGTTATGTTATGTTATGTTTGTTATGTTATGTTATGTTATGTTATGTTATGTTATGTTATGTTATGTTATGTTATGTTATGTTATGTTATGTTATGTTATGCTATGCTATGTTATGTTTGTTATGTGGTTTATGTTATGTTCTCAGATTTTCTGTACCATAGGCTAAGTAGGAGTGGGTAGAGCTCCCAGGCACAGTCAGGAGCCTTGAGCTTGACCTTCTGTTGTGTTGTCTATTCTATACTTTTGCATTCTAGTGTTTTCAAGTATACAATAGCACAAAAGAAAATATTAATACAAAAATGCTGCTGTGACAGATGTATGTGAAAGACCACATACCACCTGTCATTCACAGGCCCCTCCTCCCGGTCAGCCCTGGTGTCTAAAACACACCCTCCTCTCTCTTACCTACCAGGCCTGCATTACTGACCATGAGTGTGATGAAGTAGGCTCCCTGACGGAAACAGTTTTTCCTCCCCAGGCAGACTCAAATGAGGGTCTCTTACGTTCAAAATGCAAATGGCTCACACTTGAATTTGGTGAGCAGGACTGCTCAGGCCTGCCTGGTTTCCTGCTCATTGTCAAGACCAGTAGTGATCCTGCTACCTTGGGCTGTCACCAATCAGCAGCCTCTGAGCACCAGTCTTATTCCTTCTGATCATCCCCCACACTGTGGCACATGAAGTATCTATTTAAAAATGCAAATCTGATTGTCCCATTTCTCCTAGACTACCTCATGGCTCCCTTGTAAGAGAGCCCATGCTCTTCCGCGTGGCATTCGAGGCCTTCCTTCTGGGCTTCCCATCCCTCCAGCTTCACTGCCCACTGGACGTCATCACTCAGCTACTCCTACAAGCAATGCCCTGTCTCTGCCTTCATGCCTCTGACCACCCAGTGGCTCTGCCTCTGGTGCCACCTCCTTGTAACCCAGCTGGGACATGACCCCTCTGGGAAGCCTTCTCTGACTCTGTCTGAGTGAGACATTTCTCCTCAGCCCTCCACAGATGGTTCAGTTATCACTTTGCACTGAAACAGCCACTGAGTGTCTCTCACCAGAGGATCCCCTCAGGGTGCGACGGTGGCCAGCTCACTGCACTATCTCTGAGGTCTCCTGCCACACCTGGCACCCTGCAGGAGATCTGGACCAGAATGGGTTCAAGGAGTTTGCATCCTGCAGACGTTAAGCTGATGTTAAACTGCTCCCTGATGTCTCTTTTGTTTGTTTCCTGATGTCTTGAAAGCAGTTGATAGACGCTGTGGTTTACAGAAATTTCCCTTGGTGGCAGCTAAACTGTTAAGCCAGCAAGTCCAGAACTTCAGAAACTCCCAGGAAAGGGCAAATGTGACGGAAGCTGGTATTCATTACTCACCACCAATGTTTGTTTTCTAGGCAAAATGGTTTCTTAATTAAGGATTTTGTAAAATATTTGGGAAAAATATAAAAACAAATTGTGATGTTCTCTGATTCCCAAATCCCTACCAGCCACGGTCTCTAACATACTGCTATCTTGGCATCCAACGGGTCTCCACTTTACTTAACCCTCTTGAGTTACAGAGAGAAATCCAGCAACCCAGGCTGAGGCCACAGTCCTGAGGAAGAGCGCATGGATGTCACCAGTTTGGGAAGGGACACACAGCACAGTCACCATCTGCCTAAAGGCTGGGCCGTAATCCAAGAGGATTTATTTTATTTTATTTATTCTTTCATTTCCTCTATTCCCTGCCCTCAAGTACTTTTGAAATGATGGAAGAGAAAAAGAGAAAATTTTTTCTATCAAGTTTTTTATTTTAATTAATCAATTTATTTTTTTGAGACAGTCTTAAGCTGTCACCCTTGGTAGAGTGCAGTGGTGTCACAGCTCACAGCAACCTCCAACTCTTGGGCTTAGGCGATTCTCTTGCCTCAGCCTTTCAAGTAGGCGGGACTACAGGCGCCCATCACAACGCCTGGCTATTTTTTTTTCTTTTTTGGTTGTAGTTGTCATTGTTGTTTGGCAGGCCCAGGCTGGATCAGGCTGGATTCAAAACCCCCAGCTTTGGTGTATATGGCTGGCACCTTAACCTCTTGAGCCAAGCCCTTCCTACCAAGTTTTTTTTTTTTTTTATATTTATTATCGTTACTTCTTTTTTTTTTTTTTTTATTAAATCATAGCTGTGTACACTGATATGATCATGGGGCATCATACACCAGTTTCACAGACCGGTTGACACAGTTACATCACACTGGTTAACATAGCCTTCCTACCAAGTTTTGACTCAACTCATGTACACGGCAATCAGCAACTGATGATTTCTGTGATAACTGTCCAATAGCAACAGCTGCTCCCATGGACAGTAACTATAGATCAGCCTTCATAATATCTCAAAGAGGTAAGAACCACAGTCACCAGATTACAGAAACAGAAGCTGAAGCTCATCTTAGTTATTATAACTTTACCAAATGGTTATTAAGTGACAGAGTAGTGATGTGGGCCTGGCTCGGCGCTGACTTCACAGCCCATGCTGCCGTGTTCAGGACGTGCATCTTCATAGTCTGCCCTGGGATCCATCAGTTCTCTAATGTGGGGTTAGCCCCACATCTAACCCCACTTCTAACTGCCCCTAGCATTCCTGTTAAAGTAGCTAGCTCGTGGATTCCCACAACAGTTTGGTCCAGCTCTACTAAGTAAAAATTGCAAGCAAGGTCTTCCCCGTGTTGAATTCAAGTCTGTTAATACTCCACCAGCTGGTACCAGTTCTCTGACCCTGGGACTGCACAGAACCACTCTTCCACAGATGGCCCTTGAGATTTCCAAAGCCAATATCCCCTGCCTTGGGCTATACCAGGACTCAGGGCTGAGCCCCAGGGGCTAGAAAGGGGCCAGTGCAGAAGCTGCCTTGGAGGTGAGGCTGAGCATGAGTATGTGGGTGGCACTCAGGGTTGCTGCTTCTCCTCCTAGACCTTCCCTGAACCAATATCCTAATTTTCCATCAGTCACATTTTTCTCAAACGGTGTTGAACTTGGACCTTTTTCTCCCCCTTGGATCTGGGATAGGAATGGTTACTCTTGAAATGGTGGCCCAGAGACATACTGAGTGATCAGGGAAGGCCCTCATAGGGTGCAAAGGTGCACACAGGCTCTGTGGAGACCTTTACTGGCCATGTCCATCTCTTCCCTTCTCCAGAGAGTGCCTTGTGGAAGCTCAGTGGCCAGACCTAACCGGTGATCCCCAAACGCTGCCCCTAACTTGCAACGCTCACTTCCCCAGCATGGAGGTGATGGCTGTGGTTCTTCCTGCCCTGCTCCTTTCTCCTCTTACCTTCCTATTAGGTTTTGCAGAGAAGTGTTTAAAATAGTAGACATCAAACTTTCTGCAAAGAACCAGAGAGGAAATATGTGGGACATACAGTCTCTGAGGCAACTACTCAGCTCTCTCATTGTAGTGACCAGAGCCATGGGCACAGCAATTAGGGGAATAGATGTGATGATGTTCCCTCAAAACTTTACTTGTGAATGCTTGAAGTTTGAATTGTATATAATTTTTCCACAAAATAGTCTTTAAATTTTTTCTCAAACATTCTTAGCTTGACAGCTATACAAACACAGACGGTTAGATGTGGCCCTCAGGACTGGATTTTTAGACTCAGGGTCTAGAATATTTATTCACTGACCCCAAGTGAGAAACTCCAGTCTATAGGCTCTCCCAAAGGCCTTGATCCCTGGACTCTGAAGCTGGACTATATGGGGCTTACGTCCTTGATGACTGTTCTGGAAATAATGTGCATCCTGGCCCTGAGTGATTTCTTCCTCTGTAGCTCTGTTCCTCTGCCCGTGGCCACACCAACCCCTACATTGACAGCCTTGTCACATCCGTTTGCGTCTTAATCTTGTGTCATTCCTTGGAAGGCTTGGCCTGCACAAGAGGAATATTTGACAACTGCCTCAAGCTTTGACTCACTACTGCAAAAGGGCAAATGCTTGAAAATTAATTTCCTAAGGGAAGAAACATAATTAAAAGGAAACCTGAAGGTTTAGGGGTAATAGCAACTCAACAGGAAATGAGGCACTTGGAGAAGCTGGAATGAACCAAGAGTTAAAATGGGCCACTGAAGAAAGAGTAGTTTTATCATTGAAATGAAAGCTGGTATTTCCCGATGTTAAACACATTTCTTAAATTCAACTTCTAAGTATCTTTTTTTTGGTGCTATAAGAGGGAGTGGGTTCTGTTTGTTTGTTTTGATGAAAACTAGAGCTACTTTTAAATATTTTAACTTATTTGCAATACGATGCTTTCTTAATCTGGAAGTGGGAGTTTTGAGTACTGCTAAATATTGTTCTTTCTTTAAATCCTTTGTTTTTCTTAGGAAAGTCCCAGGGCCCTTGTTCCCGTTTGCATGTTGGCTTGCTCACCAAAGCGTCTTGGTTGACCTCTGTTCTTCCCCATTTTATGGGCTGCCTGGAAAAAGGAAGACTAAATGCTTGGAGTGTAAATAGCACAGACCACAGGAAGAAGATGTCACTAAATAGCAGGTCAACAGACTGTTCCCAACCCAGGAATGGGTATCAATTTCCACTCAGGGCACTAAGGCCAGAAGGTGGGGTGAGAAGTCCAGAGCTAATACAAGTGGCAGCTCCTACTGCTGTCAGAAAAAGTCCAGGGAATTTATGCCAGTCGTGTTGTGACCCACGGTTCTGCACAAGGAGTGAGATGAACTTCAAGTTGCCAGCAAAGTGATTGCATAACAATAAGTTTGTTCCATTGTAAACATGTATTAGTTCATAGATTATAGAAAGTATTGAGGGGTTCACAGAATCTCTGTCTGTTCACAACGCTGAGGACATTCAAATAATTTTATTTTATTTTATTTTATTTTATTTTATTTTATTTTATTTTATTTTATTTTATTTTATTTTATTTTATTTTATTTTATTTTAGACAGAGTCTCATTATGTCACCCTCAGTAGAGTGCTGTCGCGTCACAGCTCACAGCAACCTCAAACTCTTGGGCTTAAGCGATTTTCTTGCCTCCCTCCCAAGTAGCTGGAATCACAGGTGCCTGCCACAATGCCAGGCTATTTTTTATTTGTTGTAGTTGTCATTGTTGTTTAGTTGGCCCAGACTGGGTTTGAATCTACCCCAAACCACTGAGCTATGGGTGCTGAGCCAATAATTAGCTTTTAAAAATGATACTTTCATGACTGTTAAATAAACATAAAAATACAGGGAAACAAATGAATTGAAAATTATCCATTACTCAAAAAATCAAACACAGTATTACCATATGATCCAGAAATTTTACTTCTGGGTGTGAATTAAAAGAATTAAAAGCAGAGACTCAAATGGATATCTGTACACCCATGTTCATGGAAGCATTATTCACATTAACCAAAAGGTGAAAACAAACCAAGTGTCAGCAGACAAACGGGTAAACAACATGTGGTTCATAATATTATTCAGACTTAAAAAGGAATGAAATTCTGACATATGCTACAATGTGGATGAATCTTGAAAACATTATACTTGGTGAAATAAGCCGGACGCAAAGGCACAAATATTGTGCAATTCCACTTACATGAGGCACCCAGAGTAATCAAACTCACAGAGACAGAAAGTAGGATGGTAGCTGCCACAGGCTGGGGAAGAGGGAATGCCAAGTTACTGTTTACTAAGTATAGAATTTCACTTGGGGAAAATGAGGACATTCTGGAGATGGATGGTGGTGATGACTGCATAGCCATGTAGATGTACTTCATGTACATTTTAAATAGTTAAAATGGTAAATTTTATGTTATTTATTTTAGCACAATAAAAATATTATCCATTAACAAAAGAAACACAAAATTTATAATCCAAAAACTACAAAACAGGGCCGAGCACGGTGGCTCACTCCTGTAATCCCAGCGCTTGGGAGGCTGAGGCAGATGGATTGCCTAAGCTCACAGATTCGAGACCAGCCTGAGCCAGAGTGAGACCTTGTCTCTGAAAAAAGTAGTGGGGCATTGCGGCAGGTGCCTGTAGTCCCAGCTACTTGGAAGGCTAAGGCAAGAGAATCGGTTGAACCCAAGAGTTTGAGGTTGCTGTGAGCTACGCCGTGGCACTCTACCAAGAGTGGCAAAGTGAGACTCTGTCCCAAAAACAAGACAAAAAACAAAACAAAACAAAACAAAACAAAACAAAAACTACAAAACATTGTTAAAAGAAACTATAGAGACCCAAATGAATTGAATCTATCCCATATTCATGGATATAAATACAGTATTTAAAGAGGGCAATACTCTGCAAATTGATTTGCAGATTTAATGCAATTTCTATTAAAGTTCCAGCTAGCTTCTTTGCAGAAATTGATGAGTTTATTCTAAAATTTATATAGAACTTAAAGAGACTCAGAATAGCCAAAACATCTTTTAAAAGAAAGCATGGTAATGAAATTGTGGTATTGGCCTAAGCTAAACATAGAGATCAATGGAGTAGAGCTGACAGTTTAGAAATAAACCCCCACCTTTATGGTAAATTGATTTCCCACAAGAATACCAAGATAATTCAGTGGAGAAAGAATCGTCCTTTCAACAGATGGTGCTGAGACAAATGGACACATGTAAAAGAAAAATTTGGATCCCTATCTTACATCATATTTAGACCTAAAATGCACCAAAGACCTAAATGAAAAAGCTAAAACTAATCACCCCCCACACACGTACACACATACTGCTGATGGGGTTGTAAAATGGGCAAACTGTTAGGAAAATTGTCTGGCAGTTCCTCAAATGACACAGAGTTACCTTACAATCCATCAATTCCTAGGAATATACCCAAGGGTAATGCAAGTATGTATCCTCATAATACTTGTACAAGAATATCCATAGTAGGGCAGCGCCTATGGCTCAAGGAGTAGGGCGCTGGCCTCATGTACTAGGGGTGGCAGGTTCAAGCCTGGCCCCAGCCAAAACTGAAAAAAAAAAAAAAAGTCCATAGTGGTATTATTCATAACAGCCCACACTGAAATCAACCCAAGTGTCCACCAACTGATGAATGCATAAATGGAACGTGACCTATACAAAGTAACATTCAATAATAAAAGGAACGTGGTACTGATATCTGCCACAACATGGGCGAATTTTGACATTATCCCAAGTGAAGGAAGATAGTCACAAAAGACCACATATTGTATGATTTTATTTATATTAAGTATGCAGAATAGACAAACCTATGGAGGCAGAAAGAGTGGTGGTGGCCCCAGGCTGGGCGTGAGGACTGACTGCTAATGGATACAGGGCTTCTTCTGAGGTAATAAAAATCTTCTAAAATTGACTGTGGTGATGCACAAGTCTGTGAATATACTGAAATCACCAAATTGTGTATTTTGAATGAATGAATTTTATGGGACTTGGATTACATCTCAAAAAAGCTGTTATCAAATTAAAGGATCTATCCCACTGTTAGAATCTATAGGTTTATAGACTTTTGTAAAAAAATTAAGATTGTAATGTTTCATAGTCTACACTTTTATTCAACTATATGGTTCTATATTATTAATTAGTCTTCTACAGAATTATTTTTAATTATTTTATTGTATTCCAGCTTATGGATGGACTATCACTTATTTAACCAACACTTTATCATTACCAACCACTTGTGCTTGTAAATAACATCATAACCAGCCTCCTTTGGGGTAAATTTCTTAGCCATCCATAATTATTCCTTGGAAGGCTTCTGTAATCAGGTATTAAAAACACATTTAATGGTTTTTTAAATGTATTACCAAATTTCTCTCCAAAAGGATATATCTAGCATGTATAAAGCTGCTCAAAGCTATTAGCCACCAGAGAAATACAAATCAAAATAATAATGAGATACCACTTCACACCCACTAGGATGGCTATAATAATAACAAAAAAAGCAATAACACATTTCAGCTAAGATACAGGTAAATCAGAGCCACTACACATTGCTGGTGGAAAGGTAAAATGGCTCAACTACTGTAAGAAACAGTTTGAAAGTTTCTCCAAAGTTTTAACATAGAATTACCATAAGACCGGCAATTCCAAGTGTGGATGTATCCTCAAGGGAATTAAAAACATATGCTCTCATGAAAACTGGTATGTGAGAGCAGGCACAGCAGCCCGCACCTGTAGTCCCAGCTACCCATGAGGCTGAGGTGGGAGCATCACTGGAGCCCAGGAGTTAGCAGTCCAACACAGCAAGACCCCATGTTAAGAAAAAAAACAAACCCTAGTAATAGTAAATGAATGTTCTTAGTAATGTTATTTAAGATAACTAAAAAGTAGAAATAGCTCAGCAGTCCGACAACTAATGAACAGATGTGGCATTTCCATACGTTGAAATGTTATTCAGCCATAAACAGTCATAAGTGTTGATCATATCGCAATATGGATGGACCTTGAGAAAATTATGCTGAGTGGAGAAAGTCAGACGCAAAAGGCCACACACCACATAGCTTATTTATACATCATGTTCAGAACAGGAAAATATGTATTAGTGGCTGCCAGGAACTGCAGGAAAGAAGAAATAGAGAGTGACAGCCACAAGGTAGGGGAGTGATGAAAATGGTTTGGAATCAGACTGTGACGATGGCTGCACAGCTTTGTGCATAGACTACAACTACTAAGTTGTATACTGTAAAAGGGTGAGTGTTGTGGTCTGTGAATTACATCTTGATCAGTGAGGGGGAGCTGTAGCTCTTTTTACTTTCAAAAAAGCAGATAGGGAGGGTGACTAGTTCTTTGCAGTCTTTCCTTCTAGCAGAAGTATTTTTAATCTTTCTTAATTTGAAAAGCAAAAAAAATCTTTTCTTTAGTGTTTCCAATTGCACGCGTTAGGTGCTCAGTGCAGTTGGCTGCTCTTTATGTTTAGTGGCCACCGATGTTCTGTTTTTGTGAACTGTCTGCCGACAGCTTTGCCCACTTTTCTTTCAGGTGCTCGTTTCTTCTCTTATTTCATAAAACAGCTTTATCTAGTAAGGATCTTAATTTGTAATCTTTTGTCAAAAAGTTGCAAACTTTTTTTCCAGTGCTTAATTTGCCTTTTCATTTTATTTATTCATTCATTCCTTCAACTGGGATTTATGGACACCCCTCCCCGTGTCACTGTGTGAGCCTCTTAGTGTTGATGAGAGTAACTACGTAGGTATTACATCACTCGTTATGCTTCCTGACTATGTTCATACGACCTGGGCAGCGCCTGTGGCTCAGTGGGTAGAGCACCAGCCCCATATACCGAGGTGGCAGGTTCGAACCTGGCCCTGGCCAAACTGCAACAAAAAATAGCTGGGCATTGTGGTGGGCGCCTATAGTACCAGCTACTCGGGGAGGCTGAAGCAAGAGAGTTGTCTCACCTAAGCCCAGGAGTTGGAGGTTGCTGTGAGCTGTGACGCCATAGCACTCTACCAAGGGTGATAAAGTGAGACTCGGTCTCTTAAAAAAAAAAAAGAAAGAAATTAGGAAAGACTTGTCTCCTGGGGCATCAGTACATTTTTTCCATCTAATTTTCTCTTAAGTTTTCTTTGGTTTTCACTGTGACATGCAGTCCCTGAATTTGTGAGGAATGTTTCTGCCAAAGGATGCAAGTGGGGCAATGCCTGTGGCAGGGGTCACACCTGCTCAGTGAACTACTCCCCTTCCTGGTCTTGGGCACTTATTCTCAGCCCCCTCCACGTTTGTAGTGCCCAGGAGTTCCACAAAGACCACACTGCCAAACAAGCCAAATTTACAGCAGAGCCAGCTGGCAACTGCCTCAGTGTCCCACGTGGGGTTTCTGGGAGCAGCCCCGAGTGCTGAAGGAGTCAGGCTTGGTCTGCATCCTGGTTGGCACGCAGGCTGTCCAGGTGCATTTGGACCTGGCAGTGGGTAGCAGGCAAGCATCGGCACAGAAGCAGAATTTTGCCGTTAGTTAGCTATATGTCATTTACCTTTGTTTTAGTATTTTCCCATACATTTTAGTTCCAGTACCTTTCCTTCATACACTTTGTCTCCGTATTCTCTCCATCTGACATTGTTTAAAGGTCAGTCCAGGGACAGAAGTTAGTCAGGCAAGAAGTTACTTTCCAATCTCTCTTGGGAGTGAACCAGACTTACTCCATTTTGCTGAGGGCTTGCAGCCCAGGAATTTGTCAGGAGTTAAGTGGTATTTTTCTACTTTAGCCTAGACCTAACACCTTCCTTTCTGTAATAATTCCCAAATGCCTTCAAAAGCTCGGGGGGGTGGGGTAAGGGCTGGCCTTCCCAATACATGTGCCACCACCTCTGGCCACTGTGCTAAATACTTTTCTGAGGAACCCGGTCACTTACACCTCAATCGGTCCCACATAATAGACACGATTACAGCACGTCTGCTTTACACAAGAGGAAACTGAGACTTAGGAGAATGTGGAGGACTCTGTCTGCAGGTAATGAGAGATGCTCTGTCCCACTCTGAGAGGCAATGCCGTGTGACGCTCACTGTGTGCGGGGTCTACTGATGTCCTGTGGGCCCTGAATGGGTGTGGCAGGAGGGTGGAGTGATCACGTGAGGCCTTTCCCTGAGAGGGTAACATCTACCAGCTCCTTACAGAACGCACCCCCCTCACTTGGCCTGCCTCTAGCCCAGCACTCCTTTCCCTCTTTTTACCTGATGTGCAGAAATTATGATAAGCTTGTCCTATACCTCTTAACAGACCAAAGACAAAATGCTTTAGTCATGTTCAACTTTACATATCAACTAGACTGGGCCATGGAGTGCCCAAGAGTCTAGCAGGGGTGGCGAACACGCGGCTAGAGCCGCATGCAGCTCCCGGCCAAAATGAATTTCGGCTCTTTGCCTCTTATCATTATTTTGTATACTGTGGCTCTTTGCCAAGTTTGGATTTTGTTATGCTGCTTCTGAGGAGG